>CM035442.1:35404497-35706997 GCA_020310875.1 Ceratopteris richardii | reverse complement strand
CAGGTCATTCATCTCATACATATTCAGATTTCTGTCCCTATATCGGAATATTCTTGTAAATTCTGTACATTCACTCTTCCATCTATTTCTGTTCACATAGAGTGGTTTAGGTTCTGACTCCCACATTGTAAATTGACATTTATATATATGATGGTATGAGTAAGCAGTGGCTTACGTAACACTTTGAACATGTTGTCTAATCTCTCTCTATCTTTGTCTCATCATTGTATGATTAAGTGTTGTATGCTCATGTTTGTCAATTTTGGAAAATGTTGGAATCTGTGTTGTAGATCCTGAATTGTGTGGGACCTTTGGAATTAGTTATGGGTCTACCTAATTTCCAACATTTGGTATCAGAGCTCCTAGACTACCAAGATTTGGTTTCAGAGCAGCTTCCAACATATGACATATGACATACACGCTTAATCTAGATGAGTAGAGATTTGAGAATTAGACAATTAAGTCACATGTTTATGTATCAGTGTGGAGTGGAGTATGAAGTTGATGATCTGTTAGCAGCCAAATACTTTTGGAAAAATGAAGATATTTTACAAAAGTATTGTGTGAAGACCAAGACTTGATGAAGAGAAGGCTACTTCAAATTCAAGGAAAAACAATGGTTTGGAGAAGATGAAAGAACCAGATCAACATCGAATCACAAGTATTAGTTTCTACTATCAGATTGTCATTTGTAGGTTATATCTTAGAAGAGTAGTTATGAAGAGATTTGAAGGATTCAAGAAGTGCTTTTAAACACTTTCATTACTTTGAAAGTTAAAGCATTAGCTACATCAAAACAGGTATCTAGAGGTTGTTCTTTACAGTTTTGATAGAAGATCTCTTTCATGGCAAGAAAGCTCATCTAAGAAGACAAATTTGGAGATTAGATCAGTTTTGTTTTCAGCCAATACAAGGTTGGAAGTTTTTTGATCAGATTTTGTACCTAGAGAGGTAAATCAGTATTCAGCCAACTCAAGGAAAAGGTCGGTGAATTCAGACATATCAGTCACATTTGAAGCAAAGTGTTGATTCAGCATATGAGGAGATGGTAGAGGCATGTTATATCTTCAATGTTCACTTCCATTAATATAGAATGTTTGTTTTATCTCTTACTCTTAGCACTAGAGGAAGAGAAAATTCATTTGAAGAAGTTAAGAGTGCTTGCTACTTCAAGATGAAGAGAACAAAAGGTATGGAAGAGAAGTTTGAAGATCTTGACATCATAAGGTGGAAGAAAGATGCAGAAGAAGAAAGTCCAACAATTCCAAAGGGAAAGTAAGACTTCCTTTCTCTTATATGTTCCATATACTTTTCCTACTTTTATCCTCTACATCCAAAGACAAGTCTACGAGAACATTTTGTGAAGAAGATAGTTTAAAGAAGAAGCAGTTTCTTGTTTTGCATTATACTTGGTCATGTTTTAAAAGGTTTTGGACAAAGAATTGCATTGAGAGAAAGAAAATCAGCAGATATCCAAGACAGCTTATATGTTTTGACTCATATGAGTATGAGTTATATATAAATTGAAGATTTTGAGAAGGCAGCTTATATGTTCCCTCAAAGAATTCTTGGAGTGTCAATTTAGAGCTACTTGGTATATGACAAGTTGCAGAGAAGTATTTTTTCTTCTTTACCTAACTCTTGAGGTAAAAGAGTATTTGTAGCAGATGTTGGAGACTTGGAGTGAGGTTTTTTTGTGTGGAAAAGTTACCTCATATTGAGTATATTCAGTATACTCAGAAAATTCAGCGCTTTTCAGGAGGAAAATTCAGAAAATTCAGTATTTTCAGAAAATTCAGTATTTTTAGAAAATTCAGTATTTTCAGAAAATTCAGAAAATTCAGTATTTTCAGAAGATTCAAAAAATTTAGTATTTTCAGAAAATTCAGAAAAATTCAGATTTTTTTTAATGTACCAGTCAGATGAAGAATCTACTTTCTATGTTTGTCTTGACTTTTGGATACATGCGTGTATTCAAAAAGGTGTTCCATCAGATCCTATCACTTGATTGAGAAGTGGAGTTAACCAAAAGAAAGTCAAGAAGATACTATCACATTTCACCCGAGAAGAATATGAAGATATGAAGTATGAACTTGCAAATTTTGGAGTTCTCAAGGTGACAGTTTGTTCACTAGTATTTCAATAGAAGTTGCAGATTCTTGGGAAGGATTTAGTTGAAGAAAAGTTTTACAACTTTATGTAAGAAGCATGGACACTTAGAGACATTCAGGTAGCAAATCAAACATTCAATCATGAAGGTTTGAAGAGAGCAGATTGTACACAGGTATTTTGTTGGAGAGATCTTGAATGATCTTGAAGATCTTGAGTATTTTTGAGTCAGATGTCTATCCTTTGTTTGACAAGTTCTTAACATTGGAAGAAGTAAGTCAAAGATTCAGATTCTATCATATTAGTGTTGCAAAGAAATAGAAGAAGATACTTGGTATGTTGCAAAAGATTATGAATCCTAAAGTGCTTTCACCAAGGTTTCTGTTATGTTAGGATTAGCTAACCTTATTCTATATTTTGGGAAGCTTAGGAATGATAGTGAAAGCTATTGGCAACTGCAGTGCTAATAAAAAGGATTCAGATTATTTGTTTCAGACACAGGTATTGATGTTAAGGTAGCAATGCTAAATCGCTGAAGATAAGATTTATTGAAAGAAGGAAGACGTTCCAGATTTCATAAAGTTCGATATACTTTTATGGATACTAGTGTTAAATCATGCAGGGGGGTGATGAAACATAAAGACTTATTTTCAGCCATATGTGAAAGAATACAGGATCATACCTACAAGTATTCCTATATTTCCTTTGTCAGTTTCTCTTTATGTTCAACTTTGAAAGAAGAATGAAGAAGGAGAATGTCTGGAGAAAGTTTCTGTTAGGTGTTCCTGTTCGGGAGAAAGTTCCAGAGTTCTATTAAAGAGAAGCTTGATATTTCAGAGGGGTATATTACTTATGAGGTGCACACATATATGATTATACCAGACTTTGAAGGAAACAGGTATGAAGGACTTACAGATAGAACAAGGATGAAGACAAGATGACATCATAGATATGAAATTTTGGTGAGACTCATGAGAGTTGAGTACAGTCACAGATGAACGAGTTAGTGTTCATAATACACTAAGTTGTGAGTTATTAGTCACAAGTCCGAGGATGGATTCAGTTCCAGATTATGTTTAGTGTATTTACATGACAGAGCAGAAGTACGTGGAGAAACCTATCATAAGGTAAATGCAAATACGTGGATCCTAGTGTGTTCTTACAGGTTTGAGAAGACTTATTTCAGAAGATAGCAGATTCAAAGTCAATTCATGCTACGTATGTTGTCAAGCAGTAATTGCATGATGTATGCTAACACTATTGGATATCTAGTTTGCATATTTTCTCAGGTATTATGATTCACATTCAGCAAATTGAAGACTTTTGAAGATAAAGTTTGAAGGTCAATTCTGGAAGACAAGATTGAAGCTTATGTCAATTTGCAGATGAATGAAGTTGCATATCCAGTTCAATTTGTACCAATATGACATTGCAAGAGGGTTGTTGGAAATCAATGTCACATCAGTCCAAAATCCTATTAGGGCAGAAACCCTAATTTTGGTACTTCGTCATTTTTGGCACAAAATTTGGGGAAAATTTTTATGATCCTATCTTGTAGAGCTTGATGAGAGCTTTCTAATGGTATAGGACATTCAATCATCGGAGATCAGATTTGGGAGAAAACCCTAATCCTAATTTTCTGCTGATTTAGGGTTTTTACCTCATTTAAGAGCTCTTAGCTTACATGTCATAAAAATATCATCAAGACATTCATCAGGTGGACAAAAGGTCTAAAAAGCCGATCAAAAGTGTTTCTAAGCGATAGCCAAAAGCTACGTTAAAAATAAAGCAAGATCACTAAAAAAAACGATGAGTTTAAAAAAACTTACGATCCAGCTTTTGGGGAGTTTTTTTCGCAAGAACTTTGAAAGTCTATATAAGAGACTCTTATGGTCACTTGAAGGATTATCCAACGCCACACTTTGCTGATTTTTGAGGTGGTTGTGCAGCGTGCTGAAGCACACATGAGGTAGCCATGGTGCACATATGGAAAGCTATGGAGCAACTTTTGAAGACTTTTAGGAGAAGCCTTGAAGTTCTTCTTGGAGAAGAGTTGGCTCACACTCTTGCTTATGGAGAAGACTTACTTATGAGCAGCTTGGTGGTGTGGATCATCCATGCACATGATGTATTTGAAGATTGTCTTCTACATGAAGATTATGGAGTACTTCAAAGACATTGGATGGAGCTTAACACAAGATTGCATCTTATGTTAACTATTCAGCTACATATTCTCTTTATGCACACAGGTACTACTTGGAGCTTATGGAGGCGGTGGCATCCATATCTGGAGGAGTCCTATTTGGCATACATGGAGGCGGTGGCATCCATAAAGGAGAATCAGTACATGCATGCTACATGCATCAGATGAGGTGTTAGAGACGGTGTTTCCATATGAGTATGAGGATTTCTGTCAGCAACATGTTAGCATTCTATGCTAATTCTGTAAGTATGTGATCTTTCACACACACATCTGATTTAGGGTCTTCCATAGCCTAAATTCAGATTAAGGTTTGCTGAATATCAGTTTCAAACTGATCTTTCCTCTTTTTGTCATTCATATTCACTCTTCTACAACCTATCAGGTCATACATCTCGAACATATTCAGATTTTTGTCCGTACATCTGAATATTCTTGTAAATTCTGTACATTCACTCTTCCATCTATTTCTGTTCACACATAGTGGTTGAGGTTTTGACTCCCACATTGTAAATTGACATTTATATATATGATGGTGTGAGTAAGCAGTGGTTTACATAACACTTTGAACTTGTTGTCTAATCTCTCTCTATCTTTGTCTCATCATTGTATGATTAAGTGTTGTATGTTCATGTTTGTCAATTTTGGAAAATGCTGGAATCTGTGTTGTAGATCCTGGATTGTGTGGGACCTTTGGAATTAGTTATGGGCCTACCTAATTTCCAACATTAGAGATCTATGTATTCTGGTGTAAGTCTCGACATAAATTGTCATAAGGATTTGTAAAATCAGAATAAATGAAGAATCTGTCAGAGTTATGAGAGGAAGTTTGTCTTTAGTCCTGTAAAGTTATCAATTTAATGACTTCGATGTCATTGAAGTTTTGAACTATGACTTCAATGTCTTTGAAGTTTGGAGTTTTTTGACTAAGAATATCAGGGAAGTTTACGAGCTCGGGAAATTAAAGGTTGTGGGCACTACTGATATTTTATCCAAACTCTGCAAGGTTTTTAATCAGGATTCACAGGTACCTATTTCATAGTATTAATGAACTTGTGATATCTTAACTGGAATATTCATAAAATTGAAACATAATGTAATCATCGGTTATACAATGTAAGGCCCATTAATCAATGATAAAAGCTGGTTGCAACAATATTTAAAGGAATTATGAAGTAAATATTGTGTAACCAATTTCTAGCCGGTGAACGTCATTATTTTTCGATGGTTCCAAGGAGCATTATATAGAGGGCATCTCTGATTACTTATGATATTCAGCTTATATATTGTTCAAACTTCTCTTTGCAGTGGCTTCATGCCCACAGTGTTCTTTTACCTGTCAAAAATCCCTATTATTGGTTGGTTCTTCCAGCAGCCTTTCTTTACAAGAGTAAGCTACTTTTCTGGGGTTAGAGTGGCTTATATCTGGTATTTTTTTACGTTTGTGTTTGTATCTTAATTACTACCTTGATGCAGTTTTTGGAACGCTTTCGCCAAAGGAGGGTACCTGTATGACATATTTTCAGCTTTCTGCAAGAAGGAGAAAGAAGAGGCTGCCTTTATTCTCCAGTCTCTGCAAATTAGTAATGAAAGTGTTGATGGTCTGCAGAGCTAGAAATATCTTTGGAAGAATTCAGCAAGGGAAAGCCATTTTGAAAGGCATTCCATCAGTAAGATGAGAATGAGGATGCTATCCAACAAATTATTGTTGTGTCCAAATTAAGCACAGGCCAGCCAGGCTGTCCTCCATAAATTGCTCTTGCATTTGCTTTGATACTGGAGAGTCATGCCAACCAACTTAATTCAGCTCAAGCTGGAAAGACTGAAATATCTGTACTTAAGCCCTTCTTCATTTTAGAATTTTTCATTCACTTTCCGAATGCTTGTAAAGGTTTTCCTGCTTCCTGATAGAGTGTGATCCCGATAGCATAACTTGACCTTGTACTGTTCTGCTCTCAAATGAGTAGTTTTTTTTTTTAAATTTTGAGTACTGTATTCTTAAAAGCTTCGGACAAATAAACATACTTGTCATTAGAAAGATAGGTCAATATTTACATTTATCACAGAGTATATCAGCTGTACCCCTCTTCTTTGTGTATTTCTTCATCTACCATTTGCTTCCTATCAAAACTGCTATTCTTGGTAGAATTAAGCTTCGCATTTGTTGGTAGCATTATATGGGAAGGCATGATCAATATGAGAGGCTCTGCAAGGTGAACACTGAGATAAGTTTATCTGAGTGTCTACATGAATGGATAACTCTGTAATTTAGTTAGAATATTTGAAGCACGGGAGGTCAGTCATAATAATGTGGTATTATCAGTCTTCTGAAACTGGGATGTGGGTAATATTTTTAAATGTGGGAACAAGGCTAGTTGCATTCCATTTTCTTAGCTATTGCATGGATAGCATTGATGCCAGTGGCACTGCACTTAACTGCTTATGAAGATACAACAACATCTTAGGGAGATTCTTTGAGGCTCTCTACTGATTAGGTGTTTTAATCTGGCTATAATTGTCCCTTATTCTCGTATTACATGCAAGAATTCTGTTGGAATTTTGGGCACTTTCGCATGCTATTTTTTCAATGATTGATTTCAGAAAGGACAGCAATGCAAAAGACGTGCAATGCACATGGAGTTCAATATTTCTCATACATTCTGATCAATCTTCATTTGATGAATATGTATTAGGAACCTGTAATTTGCAGCAGAAAATAATTTAGATTCACATCTCTACCTTGAAGTTCACAAGAACAAATGAAAATTGGAAATTTTACTCCAAATTCATACCAAGACAGTCATCAGTGCCTGAAATAAATATTAAGGGAGACAAGCTGACAGACAAACAGATAAACAGATAGAGAGAGATATAGACAACTACATAGATAGACACACATTCACATTAGAAGATAGATGGATAGATTGGTGAACATTTAGACAGATAGATAGACGGACAGGCAGACAAACAAATAGGAAGATATACATAGATATATAGATAAACACATAGATAGAAAGACAGACAAATAAAAAGATAGATAGACAGATAGATAGATAAACAGTTTGACAGATAGGTAGATAGTTATATAGGCAGTTTAGAGACAAATGGACAAATTGACATATAGACATACAAATAGATAGATAGACTAAAAGATAGACAAAGCGATCGACTAAACATACAGAAAGACGAACAAATAGATGTGTAGTTAAATAGTTAGGCAGATTGAAAGACAAACAAATAGATGCATAGGTTGGTAGTTAGGTAGACTGACTGACTGACTGAGTGATCGGCTGACTGACTGACTGAGTGATCGGCTGACTGACTGACTGACTGACTCGTTGATTGATTGATTGACTGACTGATTTACCGATTGATTGATTGGAAGGTTGGATGATTGATGGACAGATCCACAGACAAGATAGATAGAGATAGATAGACAGATAGTTGGGTGGATTGATGGATAGATAGATAGCTAGAGAGATAGGGAGATGGACAACAACCACCCCCCCCCCCCCCCCCCCCCCCCCCCCCCCCCAACCCACACACACACACACACACACACACATGCACGTACACATTTTATGGAACTTTTGGCGTAAGAATACACTCCTACACACATGGATACACCCGTGACTAACATTTCAAGATTAACTAACCCTTTAGTTTGAGTTACATACATGCATACATAACCAATATGAATGAATTATCTAATCTTAACAAGGCCATGTTGTTTAAACTCCTTTCAGTGTTGTGATCCACTTACTTATTACATACATACACACATACATATGTCAAGGGACATTTGACATATGGACATACTCCTAAACATATAGGCAAACCCGTACAATTCCCTTGTCTTATATTCTGACAAGAGTAAATGAAAATGGTGCCTTCATTAATGATTGTCACTACATCCTTAAATATGCATTACACAAAGTAATTTATTTAGTTGTTAAAGACAAAAATTAAGTATCGTCTTACAGTACAGAACTGTTTGTCAAATGTGTTATGAAAGTTGGTTTTTTAGATACATTAAAGTTTGGTGTATACGTCACTCACACTATAGCAAAGTTTTATTTGAAAATATAAACATAAATAAGTGTATATACCATATCTCCTACATACACTTCGTTTTTTTTGGGAAAAGTATGATTACATATATACTTTGCTAGTACATGTGTGTGTGTTCATCATGGTTCAATTTGAGTGACCTCAAGACACACAATTTCTTAGTGAAACCAAAGGATTCTTACATGCCAGAGATTTAAATGGTAGCTGTCACATATTTTTTTTCAAAATAGCTATTTGATGATTAGTAGACATCGGGATGACTTGGGGTTACGTGGTTTGACATGTAATGTGATAATGGCCATCAGCTTCACATAGGAAAATCGTTGTTTCATGACAACATGCGCATCTAGTCTCAATGTATGGAATCGTTTTTGTTCTCACTTGTCACTTGAAGGTTTTCTTGGACTCTTCCTGACTTATACATACCGAATGTGAGGTCATTCCCGGTGGAATAAAATTGTTGTGCACAACAATCATATGTTTTGCTTGGAGCTTGTGTGAAGTTCATGTAGTAGTAGTTTTTTGGTTCTGATCAACCAAAGGGAGGACAACAATGGATTTCCATCGTACATACTGAAGTTTGAGGTAAATTCTGGCATTATATATGCCTGTGTGATCTACTGTTAATGCTAACAATAATGGCGGAACTAGTAGCCAATATGGACATAATGTGTGGTTGTTTCGTTTCCGTATTGCTTCCATTTCTGAACCCTAGTATAAAAAGGTTCTTAATGTATAGTTTTTTGCGGTATTTTCTATATGGTTAATGAATAGATACAGATGCTGAGTTGAATCATTAGGTAGACATCGGAGTAATGAGAATCTCTACCAAGGGCGACTACAATTTCAGGTGAATTTGGTTTTGTCCTTGTTTTTCCCGATTTTTTTGGAGAATCCAATTGCACAGGCAATTATGGGAAAATGGTTAGGACAACTAACACCATAGCTTGTGACCCTATTTGGTCTAGTATGCACAGATTCTTCGTATCATTTTGTCTCTACAAATATTGAAATTGTGTAATTCAAATTGTACTGCCGCTAATATGAATAAGTTAATTGGGTACTTCATATGAATAATAACGCTTTTTGGTAGGATTGTTAGAGGAATTGAGATCGTCGATTTTTGTTTGTAGGGTCAAAAGTGTGTTAGGTTCAGTAGTTTGGTTAAACACCTTATTAACTTAAGGAAATTAGATTATGACCAATGAGTGAAAAATGTGTTTTTTCTATCAAGTTCGAAAAACAACTTTTTGCAAAGGAAGTCATCTCCAGTGTTCCTAATAACGTTGGATTGTAAGGAGTTGGTAAAAGTCAGTGGGACTTTGTTGCCAACAAGTTCTGTGAAATCTGTATTGATTTTGTTATAATTATCTTGTATAATGGTGTTTCGAAATGAGCCCTTAATATTTTGCATATAGGGTAGAAGGATTAGTGCGTCTATACCATGAACGTTAAATACTCTAAATTTCTTTGAAGGAAGAAATCAGTTTGAATAGCAAGAAGGGATTGTCGATTAAATGTGGCAGCAGGGACTATGTTATTTGAAAATGTTCCAACTGATAACTCCTAAAGCAAAGATAAATTGTAAGTTAGTGTGATTTTTAGGTCATGAGTGATAAGGTACGACTAGTAATTATCGATCTGGTTCAAGAATATTATGAGAGTAATCAATCCTCTGCTCTTGTGCAATTGTTCTATTAATATCTGTGGTTTTGATCAGTGATTCTAAGAGAGGCGCATAGTTTTTTTCTCATAGAGATTGAATGGGGGCATGATCTGTACTTCGTTACAGATTAACAATTTTTGAAAAAAATGGTTGTACTCAATTATGGGGCTCTATTGGTATAATTAAATATGCTGTATCTATTTTATGGATTTAAGGGTTATATGATATAAAATTTTTAATGCAAATGTGACCAGTAGTCTTTGGGAAGGGGTTCACACACTCATTCTGGTCTGGAGATATAACTTATTGTACGAAGATGCTCGTCGTTTGATGATCTGATACACTTTCAGGTTAACATCTTGCCCCAATGATGTTTGTTATTACAACTAGTCAAGAGGAGCGATGAAAGTTAATTGATTTCTTAGTCTTTCTTAGTAAATTTGCAATGGACTAAATGCAGAGCTTTTGTGGAAAAAGAAAATACGATCCAAATAGAAAGGGGTATGCCTAAGGTCAAATGGGACCTATGTATGACCCAAAAAGATAGAGGCTTGGCTATTCTAGATATTGCGATGATGGTCAATTGAGTTCCATTGGTCGAGAATAATGATGAGGTATAGGAGTGATTGGTACCATACTGGAGCTCGAGGGTATAGTCCAAAACACAGTATGTGTCCTTAAAATAGTAAATATTTTTGGCGTTTCTTGTATATAAAACTATAAAGTTACATGGTACATTTCATACACAAAAAAAAAAGTTCCTTTTGATATAATTTTGCTATATTTGCTAGTTTGAGGATAGTATTTTTAGAATGATGCGTCAGATTAGTTGCTTTTTACTTACGAACTCAAGATCTATAGTAATACCAGTGTATGGTCGTTGCGGGCATCCCATGCTATACATATGGTCACTTATGGGAGAAAAAAGTCATATTAAAAGGGTTCTAGCTAATGAGGTCTGTTGAGTACCTTTCTGAATGTTCTTTGGTAACTTCTGATCGTGATGCAAGCTCAATGTTGAATGATGTAAAAAGATGATCTATATTAGTGGGGAACCATGTATTTCCGTTCTGATACGTTAAATAAGTATTGATATGGTTCACATTATCCCCTAAGGAACTGATATACATTGGCATGTAGGGAATCAAACGATGTGTTTGGAAGTGAGTAGATGGAAAGATTTTTTCTGTGGAAGACCGAACTTAGGTAGATGGTTTAATCCGGTCTAGTCATCGGTAACATGTTTGGGTTCTGATGATTTGAGACATCACGCTAATATGAACCTTAGCGCATGTGGTTCTTTTGCTAACTATTCCTCTAACTGAATATATATAAAAGAAATCAAACTTTGTAAGTTTGCCCATAAACACACTCATTCTTATGATATGTTTTGAGGGCAAGTTAAGAAGGTACCTTTAATGGGACGAGAGATCTTAAACTTTCACCTATGTTTTCTTCAAAAAGTTCAAAATGGAGGAGAATAGTTGGTAATGCAAAAATATTATGTTGCATTGTGGTCAACTTAGTCAACCGACTTCTAAGCTAAAAGACATGCGAAATTCGAAATAGTTAATTTCGCACTTTAACTTTCTTCCTTAAAACAATTATAGAATTTCTCACATAAAAATACATCTCTCCTTCATGGTGTTGGAAAAAAGGTGGGTTGTCTCTACCTTTTCACGACACATACATTGGTTGGAGTTTTTTTCGTAAACTTTATGTAAACTAGCTGGATACATAATGATGGATACCTTTTGCTAGTTATATCTTCAAAGAACACTGATAAGGAGGTATGCCCATATTTTAGCATACATTTCTAAAAATAGTTTGCATGTTTTATTATTACCATATGATGAACATGTTTCTTCTATCCTTCTTTCATGTTTCAAGAGATTTTGGGATTAAACCAATGGAAGTTTGTTTAGGAATAGAGGTTGGGGATACTTCCATATAAGATTTAATGTACTTGAACCAATGGAAGTTTATTTAGGAATAGAGGTTGGGGATACTTCCATATAAGCTTTAATGACTTGAAACTCGGATACAAGTAAACCCTATAGGACTCTTTGTTTGAGAGCACTAGATAAAGATATTATTTAAAGCTACATACTTGATCCTTGATCTTAATTATAATGACATTCAATGCTCTTAAATGGGTAATCTTTTCCTATACACATTGTTTGAAAGAAGTAGAGATTCATGGATTATAAGTGACCTCTTTTTTTGGCTATCCTACACTCATGAAAACTTATTATACTGTTTATGGTATTAATAGGTATATGGAATTGGTGCCTAGGGTATCTATAAGTTGATTATTTATGGTTGGGTTCATACCTTATCATATTGTTATTCTTTGGTTACATGGTTTTCTTAATAAACATAATTAGGCATCTAAGGGTGGTCTTTTTTTATCTAGAGTCTCTTTTCGTCTCATATTTGGGAAATACATGTAACGGCACATATGGCTACAAAAAAATATGTAAACCCCATTTAAATTTCAGTAATCCTTCCAATTCACACTTGTGAATAGAGGTATAGGCACACATTTCTAAAATGTTCTTTGTAAATTTCACTTTGTGTTACTAAATTATTAACTTATATCTTTTCACAATTTAAACATTATTCACGTTCCTTGTTGTTTTCAATTTAACACTTGTAGGAATCTATGTAAAACACAGGAAGGTTGACCTCCTTACGAGGGGTCATTAAATTGTTGTCCATTTGTGAACAACCCTATATCACTTTTAATAGTGATCACTACATGATGATAAAGGTTATAGCTTTATAACTTAGAAACATGCATAATCTTTTACCTTAGGTTAATAACCAACTAACTTGCTAGGTTCTGCCCCCTCTTACAATTCTTTCATACCGTGATCTCATCTATGATTGGTAAGTTTTTTACAAATTGCTTTGAAGGCGTTCGAGGTTTATGGGTATTTATTTTTAATATGTAATATACTTAATGATGAAAAAGAGTGCTAGATATTTACATTAAGACAAATTGCTCATATATTGAATAATGAAGATCTACGATTTTCTTTAATTCTAAGATTAGTGGTTGGGAAATAGGCATAAAGTTTAATTTCAATGTGTGACACGTTTATGTGTATGAGCTAATAGATTTGTCAAGATATAACATGTATAACATCCGGACATGGTTGTTGTACATGTCAACCCTCTCATTGTGTCCGTTCTTACTAACATGCTTGATTGGGTTGGTTGACAGATATGTTAAGGTGGTGCTCTTCATCTTGACATGTCGAGAAGCTCACAACAACCTTTGCGGAAAGACTTAGTTTCTTGTAAAGATAAAGGATCAAGTTTGAGAAAAAGGATTGTAATGTTGTATTTGGAATTTTTAATGCAATCAATTTTTTCTTTGATTCATACAAGTGTTGCCATTTTCGTGGTTGTTATGTTCAATTTTATTATTGTTTTATACGTTTTATGTGTGATTTCATATTAATGATTATTTATATTCCATTTTGACGTAGTGATCCATGGTATTATATAGTCCATACCATATATATATATATATATATATATATATATATATATATATATATATATATATATATATATATATATATATATATATATATATGGGTCAATCGATTCATAGATAGATAGATGGATAGGTATATCAATAGATAGATAGATCGAATGATATATTAAATGGAGAATCGAATAGAAGATTGCTAAAACAACATGTGGATAGAACGATAGAATGATAGATAGGTAGATAGATGGACACACAAATAGATGGATATATACATATATAGATAGGTAGATGGATGGATAGATATACATATTGATTGATTGAGAGATAGGTGGATGGATGGAGAGATATATGTGTGTGTGTGTATATATATGTATATATATGTGTGTGCGTGTCTATATATATATATATATATATATATATATATATATATATATATATATATATATATATATATATATATATATATATATATATATATATATATATATATATATATATATAGAAGGATGGATGGATAGATAGAAACAATACCAGATAGACTTAAGGATAGATAGAAAAAATGATAGATAAATAACATTAGAAAGGGTAGAACTATAAAACATTAGATAGATAGAAAAATAATAAGATAGAAATATAGAATGATAGATATGAGTGTTGTAAAAAAGATAGATATATAGATAGAATGATACATAGATAGAACAATAGATATAAAGATAGATAGACCAATACATAGAGTGATGGATAGATAGAACAATAGATAGAGTGATGGATATATAGATAGATAGAATAATAAATAGATAGATAGAACAATACACAACTAGAACCATGGATAGAACAATAGATAGAAAAATAGATAGATAAATAGACATCTAGAGGAATATGAAAACTTAAATATGGAATAGAACAATAGAATGACATTTGAAATTATACATACATACATACATACATACATACATACATACATACATACATACATACATACATACATACATACATACATACACACATACATGGATGGATGCATACGTACATATATACATACATACATGCAAACATGCATGCATGCATACATACATACATACATACACATACATGTACACATGCATACACATACACATATGCATATGCATGCAAATGCACATACACATATGCATGCAAATGCACATATGCATATGCATGCAAATGCACATACACATATGCATGCAAATGCACATACGCATATGCATGCAAATGCACATACGCATATGCATGCAAATGCAGATACGCATATGCATGCAAATGCACATACGCATATGCATGCAAATGCACATACGGATATGCATACACATATGCATACGCATATGCATATGCGTACGTGTGCGCATACGCATACGCATATGCATACGCATACGCATACACATACGCATACGCATACGCATACGCATACGCATACGCATACGCATACGCATACGCATACGCATATGCATACGCATACGCATACGCATACGCATACGCATACGCATACGCATACGCATACGCATACGCATACGCATACGCATACGCATACGCATACGCATACGCATACGCATACGCATACGCATACATTCATACGCATACACATGTGTGCATATGCATACGCATATGTGCATACACATATGTGCATATTTGCATACGCATATGTGCATACGCATACGCATACGCATACGCATACGCATACGCATATGTGCATATGCATACGCATATGTGCATACGCATATGTGCATACGCATATGTGCATACGCATACGCATATGTGCATACGCATACGCATATGTGCATACGCATACGCATATGTGCATACGCATACGCATATGTGCATACGCATACGCATATGTGCATACGCTACGCATACGCATATGTGCATACGCATACGCATATGTGCATACGCATACGCATATGTGCATACGCATACGCATATGTGCATACGCATACGCATATGTGCATACGCATACGCATATGTGCATACGCATACGCATATGTGCATACGCATACGCATATGTGCATACGCATACGCATATGTGCATACGCATACGCATATGTGCATACGCATACGCATATGTGCATACGCATACGCATATGTGCATACGCATACGCATATGTGCATACGCATACGCATATGTGCATACGCATACGCATATGTGCATACGCATACGCATATGTGCATACGCATACGCATATGTGCATACGCATACGCATATGTGCATACGCATACGCATATGTGCATATGCATACACATACACATATGTGTACGCCTATGCCTATGCATACACATACACCTACACCTATGCCTACACATATGCCTATGCATATGCCTACACCTACCCCTACCCCTACCCCTACATACACACATACACATACACATACACATACACATACACATACACATACACATACACATACACATACACATACACATACACATACACATACACATACACATACACATACACATACACATACACATACACATACACATACACATACACATACACATACACATACACATACACATACACATACACATACACATACACATACACATACACATACACATACACATACACATACACATACACATACACATACACATACACATACACATACACATACACATACACATACACATACACATACACATACACATACACATACACATACACATACACATACACATACACATACACATACACATACACATACACACACACACACACACACAGACACATACACAGACACATACACATACACATACACATACACATACACATACACATACACATACACATACACATACACATACACATACACATACACATACACATACACATACACATACACATACACATACACATACACATACACGTAGGCGTACACATACACATACATCCATAACATGAATGCATGCATAGATAAATGCTTGGATGCATAGATACGTTTGAATTAGAGAAGTAATACAATTTTTTTCTTAAATTTAGGTCCTAAACATTGAGAAATTAAAATTATATTACATTCAATATTGGTTATCAATTCCTAATAGCTATGTTAATTTTATGAAGCTTATCCTCATTACTATTACAACAATAGATACTTAATCACATACTCTTTAAATATGTTTGAATTAGGGAAGTAATATACATTTTCTATAGAATTTAGGTCTTAAAACTAAGAAATTAAAACTACATGACGTTGAAGATTGGTTATCAATTCTTAAAAACTATTTTAAAAATTAGTTTTATGAAGCTTGTCTTCATTATTGTTACAAAAAGCCATGATTATTAAAGGACAATATGACGAATGCGGTTAGTTTCCTTTAGAATCACCTTTTTATGAATGGCAAGGATAAGATAATACAAACTCTTATGTTCATTTGCAAGAGGGTGATCCACCTTCAATCTCTTGAAAGACTCAATGTAGGTGAACTAGTTAGTTCCCTTCCCCCTATTTATGTGATTATTGATACCATCTCCAACAAATTAACAGATAAGGATGAAAAGAATATTGTCTATTTTATTTTTCTTCTCTGATCATTTTATGTAAATTTCATAAAAATGAATTCCGTTGCATATCAAATGCCAATAGTTTTGTTTTCTTAGAAATCAACTATCATATTTTCTTATGCTTAAAACAATTGCTAAAAGGCCTCAAGCTAGCTTCCTTGAAACCTGAAAGTAGATTTCAGCTTTTGTAACAAAAAATAAAAAACTATAGATTCGATTGGTTTATTCAGAGTAGTCATGATTTTCTTATCAACTTATTAGATATAATGTCCTCCTTTGAAACATATGACATAAGATAATGCTATGAACTAATCCCACATACTGGCCCCCATAGCCTATTATGGATTTGTAGAACCCTCTATGCTATCTCATGTAGATGGACTTTGACCTACAAGGTTGAAGTGATTGGAATTGGGAGCAAGGAGTTTTGTCCAGTTATTGGTATTTCAGTGTTCAATAGGTTCGACATCAAGAAGATTTGGTGTCCTTTGACACTCATGGTGGTCAAACATTCTAGAGTCTTTTGGTGTTTCTTGATATTATATGCTTTGGTATTTTTGTGGTTGAGAGATTCAATGTTCTAGTGAACTTCGGTCTTCCATTTACACCCGCTTCTTTTTTGAATCTTTGGCAGCTCCCCATGATCCCACTACATCTGGTAGCATCCATCATCTAAACTAGATTCCATCCTTCATGTTGTCATGATATTTTTCCCACTTGTCGCCTTCCTAGGTTGACATGCCAATCCCAATAGATATTCCAACACTATCCTGTCCATGTTAACTTTTAGTTCCTTGTAGCCACACCTTGAATAATGATGGTACAACATGAAGGCACATTGCTCGATGGACCAGGATCTTCACCTCCTTATAAGAACACAAAAGAGAAAGTGCACACAATCATGGTAATAGTTGTTGGTTGCATCCATAGGAGATAGATATTAAAAGTTGATTGTGATTTATAGAGGTAGATAGATTGTCATATACACACCTGCATGTAGAGCAAGAGATATACATAGAGAGATATAGAGGTGCGACCATGATACACATGTGCCTTGAGATCATGGAGACAGAGGGGAACATAAAATGAAGTGCGCACAGAGATCACGAGAGGCATAACGAATGTAGAGTGAGAAGCATAGGTAGCTATCAAGGTAAGTTGATTTGTAGAGATTGGGAAGTGCAATCATGGATGAGGTCTAGTGCAAAGTGAGCAAAGTTGCTAAGTATATTGATCCACAAGAAGTGGCACTTGTGTGCTCTCAGAGAAGCCGTTGAGGGTTTGGCAATAGGCAAAGAGAATGTGGAAGGATTGACAAAAGTGGCGATTGCTGAAAGCATCTTTGAGAGTTGTGAGATTGCTGATTGATCCATTGTGTGTCAGTTTTGATCTTCCTTTTTTTCAAGGGTTCTTACTTCAAGCCCTTCTTCCTTGAACAATATCATAACTATTAAGTTGACCATTGCATTTGTCTAGTTGTAAGGTTTGTGCAGAGGTTTATGTGAAGGTAGAATTGTCAGTGCATCGTGCATTGCTACTAGTGTTGTTCTATGTGACATTTATTGTAGTTGATTCCATTGTAATACATCAATTGTTCCTTCATATTCCTTTTGTTTCTTCTCTGCTAAAGTTCTATGTCGTGATTGTGCCAGCGTTTTCTTTTCTTAAGTTTTGAATTGAATCCACATCAACTTCTTCTTATGATCTACACATGAAGTAGTGTCACATAGAATCATTTCACTATTCGATCATTAAGTTACAAGACCATAGACCTCCTAGAATAGTCCTCACTACCCCTAATAATCAACTATGAAAGAACCCAATACACCACATACAATTTTGGCATGCCTGGTGAGACACAGGGGCTCACTGATTTTGTTTGCTAAGCATACTTCTTTGTTCTATGACCAGGAAGTCCTCCAGTCATACATGTCTTATTCCTGTGTGCACTCCCAGTAGAATTGCTAATTGCAATTCCGCTAGCCATAGCAAGGCACTAGCTGGGGATAGTAAAGGTAAGCAGCCACAAACTTTTCCACCTAAGATCTCTCCTCCTGATCCCGAAATGGGCCAAGGTGACCTTGCTTCTTTATTATCCCATATAAACATCAGCTTCCCAATCTTCCAAAGCGTGTCCACCAAAGATTGAGATGAACATCTATGATGTTTCTTAGCATTGTGTAAAAGCTGTGGCTTGGAGGACCGAACATAACATTCATGGGTCCTTTTTTGATGACTCTAGATGAAATGGCTAACAAATGGTTTAGCCAGTTCGAAGAGGATCATTTTGTTGCTTGGCAAGCCATGAAAGAAGAATTTTTGACAACATTTTGAACTGGAAACTCCACCGAGCATTAGAGAACCTCCACCTGAAGATGGGAATCCTTACTTGAGCTACATTTTGGCCTCTCTCTTATAGTTATGTTCTTGTAGAATTGAAAAGATTTTTTTTGCACACTCTTTCAACAACATAATCCTTACTATTCCATCCATAACTTCTAACCATTTCACTTATTTACTTAATGAATCCCTGATGATCCATCTTCTTCTAGTCCTCAGGCGTAGCTGTGATTCCTCTCCCTCAACTTGAACTCTTAAACCTTGGATCTCGGTCCGCTCTGGGATGGAGCATCCTTTGGTGGTAGGCATATGTAAAACCCTTGATATGTTACCTCATGCATACAGACTTTGACCTATAAGGTTGAAGTGATTGCAATTCAAGGCAAGGAGTTATGGAAAACTATTGCCATTTTAATTTCAATAGGTTCAACATCAAGATGATTTCACTGTCCTCCGATGCTCCTTGTGGCCAGCTGATTTGAAAGCCTTTTAGTGGTCTAGAGACTTAATGTTTTGATGAAGTTAAGTCTTCCATTTACGCCCTCTTCTTTTTTGAATCTTTGGTGGTTCCCCACGATCCCACTACATCTGGTAGCATCCATCAACTTAACTACATTCCATCCTTCACACCATCAACAACCTTTTTCCCACTAGCCATGCCTTCTTAGGTGAATGTGCCAATCTTGAAACATATTCTTGCACAATCTCATCCATGTGAACTTTCAATTCCTTGCAATGACACCTTGAATAATGATGGTACACCATGAAGGCATGAGGGATAGAGTCGTGAAGGTTCTTAGTGGAACCAAGATCTTCACCTCTTTATAAGAAGACAAAAGAGCAAGTTCCTGCAATCGTGCTAATACTTGCTGGTTGTGTCCATAGGGGATAGATATTAAAAGTTGATTGTGTTAGAGGCAGATAGATTGTCATATACACACACGTGCATATAGAGAAATAGATATACATTGAGAGAGATGGAGGTGGAAGCACGATACACATGCACATTGAGATCACTGAGATAGAGTTTAACATAGTGTGAAGTGCACATAAAGATCACAACAGACATAAGGAATGCAGAGTGAGAAGCATATGTAGTTATTGAGGTAAGGCAAGTCGTAGATATTGGGAAGTGTGATCATGGACGAGGTCCAACATAGAGCGAGAAAAGTTGAGAAAATTTGATGAGTTTGTTGATCTACAAGCACTGACACTAGAGTGCTGTCAAAGAAGCCGCTGAGGGTTTGACAACCGGCAAAGAGAACATGGAGCTGTGCAAGGTTCGACTGAAGTGGTGAGTGCTGAAAGCATGGGAGCTATGATATTGTTGACTAATCAACCATGCATCTATGTTGATCTCCATTATTTTCAAGAGCTCTTACTCCAAGCCCTTCCTCCCCAAAGAATATACTAAATATTAATTTGACCATTGTAAGGTTTGTTGAAAAGTTCTTGTGAAGGGAGAATAGTTAGCGTGCTGCCCATTGGTGCTAGTGCTATTATGTGTGACATTTGCTATACTTGAGTTTGTTGTTGTACATCAATCATTCCTTCATGTTCCTTTTGTCTCTTCTCTATTAAAGTTCAGTTTCACGACTATGTGAATGTTTTATCTTCTTAAGTTTTGAATAGAATCTGCATTATCTTCTCCTTACGGTTTCAACATCCTCACCCTCCTAAAGTCTCTCATCCTTGATCAAACATTTAGACCTTCCATTTGCGTCAAGATGTTATACTATCATGTGAGCTTTGTGAGTGATAATCTATTGGAACATGTTATGCAATAGCTTTTCCCAAGATGTTATACTATCATGTGAGCTTTGTGAGTGATAATCTATTGGAACATGTTATGCAATAGCTTTAGGGATGTCTTCCATCATGAATAGCCAACTTTTTGAAGAGTGGAGATTTGTTTCGTATGTCAATGCCTCTACTATGGATACTCAAAAGGTCACGTGAGAATTCAGTATTCTTTCCAAAAATTCTCGTGCGAAATTCTTACTCAAGTCTAGATATTGTCACTCAACATAAAAATCAATCATAACTAGTAGGCCGAAGAACCCAGTGCACCACATACAAGATCCATGAGAATATAATAAAAAAATGTGAGCTATATTCTATAGTATTCAAAAAGAGAAGAAATAAAGGGAAATTGGCCTCCAAGAGAGACTTGAAAATGGTGCCATTTTGTATTGTGTTAATACTTTCAAGAAAAGGATTGGTATCCCCATGGATTCTTGTGCTTGCCTTTATTATTATATTTGAACACACTTACGACTATCATGGTACTTTATTTCCCTCATTAGGAGGTTTTTTTCCCGAATTGTATATACACCAATAACCCTAATGGGCTACTTATCTTTGTACGTTCACTTAGTAATGCAATTGGTACTATGCTTGAAGCTTTTTCTTCTTCCCCTTGCTATTTCTATGCTTTCTTGATCCCCCAAATTCCAATTATTGTTATTAGAACAAGTCATTGCTTCCAAAGGCATGTCTTTGATAGGAAACTCTCACTCACAGTCTCAGATTGCTATGAAAATTGGTGAGCATAATCTCTGTGTTGCATACTTCAAAACATGCACAATCATTGTGAAAGTGCACTCAAAGGACAAATCAAGCTCTATGCATGTAGTTTTGTCCTTCTTTGTAGATATATATACATTTTTTTTGCTTCGCATAGCACGCCCTTTGTTTTCTTTAACTTTTTGAGGAATATTGAATTTTCTTCATCAAGATAAAAAACAATGATGTGCCATGTTGAATGTTGAGGATAAGTTGGATGGTTCCAATTAAGGGCATGCATGATGAGGGATGTATTATTTTCAAAGGGATTGTGGAATGTTATGCACAATTTTGGAATACATCATGTGTCAACTAATATTGTTCAAAATGTAGGTGGTGTTGAGGATGTTATAGATTTGAGTTTTAGTGAAATCCCTTTTCGAGTCCTCTTGCAACTCCAAATTTGATGATTTTAGGTGCACCACCAACACCCACAACCATTGTAGGGAAACTTCAATGGTATGGAAAAAATGCAAAGGCACATACATTGATTGCTTTATCTATCAAGAATGCCATTATCCCTCATATTCACTCATGCAAAATTGCAAAGAATGCTTAGGATACTCTTGCCACACTATATCAAGCAAGAAATTAGGCTATTGTTGCTTGCCTTCAAAAACAATTTGACAATGGGAAAATGAATGAAGGTGATTTTATGGAGAATTTTGCACAAAGATGAAATATTGAAAGAAGCAATTGCTTGCTGCAAACGTAATTTTTCTAGAGAATTCAATTCTCTAGACTATTCTTAATGGTTTATTTGATGCTTATCAAAGTTTTGCTTCCACTCTTTGATTGATGATGAAAGGCAATCCAAATGCATCGACTTTTGAAGAGTTAGCATCTATTTTCTTGCAAGAATACTAGTCTAGGAAGAATAGGTCTATTATGCCTGTTGTAGATCAAATTTTTATTGCTCATCAATAGGGCAAGCATAAAGGAAGATCTTCTTATAGTAAACAAAAATCCATACACATTGCACAATCAAAGAAATAAGACAAAGATGAGAAGAAAATAGATAAGCAAACACAATTTTGCAAATACTATAAGGCAAATGATCATATCATAAAAACTTATCCTAACTTTGCTGCTAAAGAGACAAAGAAGAAAGAAGAAAAAATGGATGTTGTAAACACTTCTACTTCTAAGCTTGAATCTCCAAACTTAGTACAAAATGAGAAATGGCCATTTATCACACAATGTAGTTATGACCCATCGCCACATAATCATTGTATGTCAGTTGTGGACTCAAATGTAATTTGGTACTTTGACAATGGAGCCATCAAATATATCACCCATTAATGAAATTTTTCATCTCACGTGACTTGCCAATGGAAATACTCTCACAAGTGCAAACAAATCTTCATATCTTGTCATGGGAATCGGAAGGATTATCCTTAGTGCCTTGTAATGGTAGTACATCCACATTTTTAGATGCCCTCTATGTGCCAAGGATCAAGAAGAATATGTTATCAATGTCAACACTAGCCAAGGTTGGCTTGATTACAAAGTTTATTGATGATAGGTGTATTATTCATGAATGTTTTGATGGCAAAAAAATTATTGCATATGGTACATTTTTATGGTCTATATATGCTCACAAATTATGGAAAATTTATGGATTATTATGCATGTATAGTAGAGGATTTACATGTTATTTTAGATGCAAAACTTTGACATGCACATTTTGGACCAAACACATCTGTGAGAGATGCAATTTGGGTAAGATATAATATTCTTCATTTCCCAAAGATGGTATAGTAAGAACGGAATGAAACTTGTAGCCTCTTTGCATTGGTGAATGTGGTCCTATGCAGCTACTTCTTTTGGAAATTACCTTTACTTTGTGACATTTATTGATGAATTTTCTAGGCATGCATGGATCTGCCCATTAAAGTCAAAGTCTAAAGTATTCATATGCTTCAAATAGTTTTTGGTTATGGATGAGGTTTTATCAAGATGCAAAATGGGCACCCTCCATTTTGAGCATGGGGGAGTACACAACATTTGAATTTAATGAATTTTCTGCCACGTATGGGATAAAAAACTAGTGAACAATACCATATTCACTTCAATAAAATCGTTATAGAGAGGAAAATAAGGTCTCTCATGGAAGTGGAAAGGTTTATGGTCAAAAGTCAAGCTTTACCTCATAGTTTTTGTCTTGGGGCCATTATGTGTGCTTCATATGTACTTAACAAGTCTCCTACAAAATCATTATGATTTATACTCTTTATGAAGCTTGGCATGGCTACAAGCCATTTGTTTCTCATCTACATGTTTTTGGTTGTTTGGCATATGCATTAGTGCCTAAGCAACAACTTAAGAAATTTGATGATAAACCATGAAAGTTATTTTTGTTGGCTACAATTCTAAGAGCAAAGGTTATCATCTATATCACCACATATTTGTTAGCCATGTAGTTTTTGTGGAGGATTTCATGGAGCCTTTACTTTCATGTACCAAGGAGACATCAATGATTTCAAAGGATGTGTATGATATTTTATTTCCTTTTTTACTAGAGGAAAATCAAATGCATCTCCCGGTGAGGCAATTTTTCAACCAATGCAGATTTTGAATGAGAACACAAATCATTCCATTTTTGATACATATATTTATGATGCACTTAATAATGAAAAAAGAGATGAGACAAGATCTATGCCAAAATGGTTGGTGAAATCTTCCAAAGATAGTAAGTTGTATAGACCTTTTTCTTATCATAGTTACCAAAGCTTCAATGGTATGTCCTTTGCATCTAATTGTTATGCAATGGTTGTCTCTAGCCTTTGTGATGGGAATGAGTTTGTATCCTTTGATGAAGCATGAATTCAAAAAATTGGATGGCTTGTATGCAATTTGAATAATAATACTATTATGAAGAGTGATACATGGTCTTTAATCGACTATCCTCTTGAAAACAAGCCATTGACACTAAATGAGTCTATAATCGAGACACAAGCTTGATGATGGTATTAATTGCTATAAGGCTAGGATTTTAAATAAGGGTCACGACAAAGAAAATGGCATAGATTTTGATGAGAGAATGCACATTAGTTGGACATCAAAGTTCCATTCTTGAATGTGTACTTGCATAAATAATTTTATGTTTTTGGGACCCATGGTTTTGTGCAGAAAAAGGAGGAAAACAAAGTGCGCAGGTTAAATATGGCATCACATGTATTAAAACAAGCACCATGTGCTTGATATGAGAAGATACATGCCTACTTATTAGCACATGGATTTCAAAATGGTCCAACTGATGTAGTTCCTATCATTGTTGCTTATGGAGATGCTCGATGCTCATTGGTCCAAATGAGATGGCATATTTCAAATTTAAGGCTGATTTACATGCCTCTTTTGGAATGTCAGATTTGGGTCATCTACATCACTAATTGGCCACTCAATTTATGTAAGTTGATGTAGACATCACATTGTGTCAAAATAAATACATTGATACTTCATTGCTTTTTAGCCTCGAAAATTATAAACCTATTGCCACTCCTATGAAAACAAGTTTCTTATTAAGACTTCATGATGTTGGCCTCTATCAACAAGCTATTGGATGACTTATTTATGTATGCATCAATCGACTTGATATTGAGTTTCCCATCTGTGAGATGAGTAGATTTATGCATAGCTCATGAGTTAGGAATTGGCTAGCCATATTCATATCTTTTGCTACTTATCTAGTACCCAAAAACTTGGGTTGCTTTGACCCAAGGTGGGATTAGTGGCACTAGATTTACATGATCTTTTTGACTCATAAAGGGTTGGCTATTCTCACACACATGTGCCCAAAAGCAATTTTTTTGGTAGCTCATGCATATCTTGGTTGAGAAAGAAGCAACTTATTGTGGCCACTTCTAGTTGTGAGACTGAATATAGGCCAACTTTCATAGCTATTATCGAGTGTGTTGGCACGTACATCTTATGGATGAATTTGGTGTTGATAATATTTGTGCCACCACCATGTTTATTGATAATTAGTGCACATTGAAGTTGAAATGTTCCATGCTCACAGTAAGCACATTGAGGTGCAGTATGATTATGTCAAAGAGTGAATCTCTTCTTTAGAGATCAGTTTGACATATGTGTCCATATAGGATAATGTTGCAAATATTTTATAAAAGTTGTGCCTTGTGAAAAGTTTGAAGCTTTTTGCAAAGATTAGGGTTCAACCCTCTTTGTGAATTGACCTTAGTCTACATTAAACACTTCCTTACACATGAGTGTTAGCCCCTTGTTCATTGCATCATTCCCAAGGGGGATTTGTTAGTATATGTTGGTAGTGAGGTGTGTGAAAAAGCAAAGATACTTTTTTCATTCTTCAAGAGGTTTTTTCCTCCTAGGTTGAATATATGCAAACAACCCTAACATGCTACTTATCTTTGTACATTCACTTAGTAATGCACTTTGTGTTGTGGTCCAAGCTTCTTCTTCTTCTTGGTGTTGTTTCTAAGCTTCTTGAACCCAAACTTCAACTTCTATGGTGTAGACTATAGCTTATCTTGTTCAAATGTTCTTTTAGAAGGCTAGCTAGTGAAAGCAAGTTTGAATTAGCTAACAATTTATTATTATTATTTTGATGTAATGATGATTAATAACACTTTTTCTGATCTTTGTCATAACAAAGTGAACATAGTGAAGCCAATGTATTCCATGGATGTTTTGGTCCTAAAAAAGACGTTGAACCCTTATTTTACCAAATATCTTAATGCTTCATTTAACATTTCTCTACCATTATTGAGTGAGTATTGATCTTATGCAGGTTGGAAGGAAGACTCTTTCAAAGGATTCTCTTCACACTATTCATTTGAAACCATACACAGGAATATTTTTCTCCTACAATGTCATTGTATCCCAAATTTGTACTCATGCTTAGAGACACCTTTCATTTCAATACCTTTCAAATTATTATCTCTTTGAATATCATCTAAAACATTTCAGATATCTCTTATTTTTGTTCGCTATGTGGCTAAGTTTCTCTGTTTGCTTCATTCTCCTTTTCTTCTTCTATGACTTTGATTATTGTTTCTGTTCCTTTGCTTTGAGTATATATATGTTTGCTTAGAGTATTGGGTTCAAATAAATTCAAGATTTTTATAAAGAATCATTCTATATCACCATCATCACTTTTAGATATGTCATCATCTACTATAATCCCAACATTCTTTTCTAATTCTGATTCTTCAATACTCTAATCTAGTTTCTGGATCAATTTGAACCCTCCTGTTAATTCCTCAATAGGATCAATTTCAAATGCGTTTTGTTTCTTATCCTTCTGCTTGGGCTGTTTTACCTTCTGCTTCAACTTTGATTCTTTCTTCTTTTTCTTGACCACTTCTACCATTGTGGCTCTTTTACCAGGTGCTCCTTGTAGTTCTTGTAGGTATGCTAGAAGAGCAACTTCTTTTTTGATGAACATCACCTTTGTTTTAACATTCATCATTTGTTCATGGAAATATCCATAGTGCTCCACCTTTACTTGAGTCCAACTAGTGGTTTTATCATTGTGTAACGCACCTTATCATTGTCTTACATAGTGCTTGAGCCTCATATAATGACCCTTATCATTGTCTTGCATTAGTAGTTGTAGAGCTGTTCTTTGTTTGTTTGAGGTGGATGTGGCTCTTTGTTTGCTTGTACTTTCTTTTGTTCCAATCTCACCTCCTCCTCTATCACCACTTTTTCTTGTAGCTCTATTTTTATGGGACCCACTTTTCTTTTCTTCAAAGGAGGTTGAACTTTTGCTACAATTTCTTTCCTTTTCCTTGTAGCCTCCTTGTCCCAATTCTTCTCCTAGGGATCTTTACTCCCACATTAACTTCTTTGAATATTTGAGCCTTTGGTGCCAATAAAAATTACATGCACACATGCATATACATACACACACATATGCATGCCGACATGCATATGCATGCATACATACACATACATATGCATACACACATCTACATACATACATGTACACGCACATGTATACATACACACATTCATATGCATAAATACATACACACACATATGCATACACATACTCACATACATATTATATACACACATGCATATTCATGCATATGCATGCATGCATTCATATATGCATATACATACACACTCGCATACATATTAAATACACACACATATGCATATTCACATGCATATGCATACATACATACACACACATATGCATTCATACATACACACACATATGCATACACATGCATATGCATACACACATATGCATATACATACACACGTGTATACATACACACATGTATACATACACACATGCATATGCATACATACACACATATGCATACACACACATGCATACACACACATATGCATACTCACATGCATATGCATACATACATACACACACATCTACATTCATACATAGACACAGATATACACACATATGCATACACACACTCACACATACATATAGATAGAGATGAAAGAGAGAGAGATAAAGAGAGAGAAAGAGAGATACACACACACATACTCATGTATATCCATGCATACATACATTCACACATATACACACATTGCATATGCATTCATAAATACACACACATAACATACGTACATTCACACAAATACATACACACACTCACACACACACACACACACTCACATATACATACACATTCACATACATATTACACACACATATGCATAAACACATATACATACATACATGTACACACACATGTATACATACACACATGCATATGCATACATACATACACACACATATGCACACATACATATTATATACACACATACATATTATATACACACATGCATATTCATGCATATGCATGCATGCATTTATATATACATATACATACACACTCACATATACATACACACTCACATACATATTACATACACATATATGCATACACACATGCATACTCACATGCATATGCATACATACATACACACACATATGCGTCCATACATACACACACATGCATAGACACACATGCATACACACATATGCATATATACACACACACACACGTATACATACGCATGCATATGCGTGTTGGGAAAGATGGATGGACACTTCAAGTGATGAGTAGATACTACCAAATCCTGCTTAGTACCAGACCTTTGTGACTTCCGAGTTTATATGCAGGCCCTCTTAGCTTTCCAATGACACCATAAAAGTGCCTATGTACTTTGGAAATGATGTATGAAAAGATTGAATCAAAACAAACTACTTCCAAATAGAAGACTCAATGAAAACCTTCTATTTTTTATCATACACCTGCTGCTTGTAATGCTCAATGCTACCAGTGCAGTAGGAATTGGAAAAATTCCTTTTAGAAGTATCTAATTAGCTTAGTAAGATAATGATTCCAAGTAGAATCACTTGAAAGTATGCACTATACACAGAGCAAACAATTTAGCAAATAAATCATTACCCTCGATTTTTTAGGACATTTGTAGAGTTTGACCAGTGAGTGCTTCGATGTGCTTTTCTCCACATTGGCTGAATGGATTTGCTTCAACATTTGTCAGAATGTAGATAACTTTGAGCTGATTCTAACAAGCTATAGACCATTGAAATTGGTTGAGAAGTGACTGAGATATGAGCAACACAAGATGACAGTTAAGAATGACTATAACAGAGAGATCATAGATGAACAATGTAGATGTATTGTATTAATGAACAATGTTGTACAAGATCATAGGCTTGATAATCATAGCCTTATGATGGAGAGTAGTGTAGGCTACAATGTAGGCCTTACACACATACAAAATGGCAATGGAGAGCTCGGATATTGAAGCTACTACACGTGACTTTTTCAAGTGACTTTATATAAGTGTTGTTTTCAAATTTGAACTTGAATTCAACTTTTGGCTCTATCTAAAAATGATCCTTCATTCTAGGATATATTCCCTCAATGAAGTAGTTAATTTTCTAACTAACAAGTCCACAAGTTTTTGGTAGGTGATTACAAAGATTCTCTCAAGTCAAATGAACGACTTTTATAAATGTAAAAAGATAAATTTCCACTAGCAATGGTTTCCATGGAACTTCATATCTTTATGAAACTCAAGCCAAAAGTGTGGGCTTGGACTTTGGACCAACAATGCGTACATACAGACACACACATATGCATACACAGACATATGCATACTCACATGCATATGCATACATACATACACACACATATGCATTCATACATACACACACATATGCATACACACACATATATACACACACTCACACATACACATAGAGAGAGATAAAGAGAGATAAAGAGAGATAAAGAGAGATACACACACACATACTCATGTATATGCATGCATACATACATTCACACATATACACACATGCATATGCATTCATACATGCACACACACATATGCATACATACATTCACACACATATGTACACACACTCACACATACAGACACACACTCACATATACATACACACTCACATACATATTACATACACACTTGCATATACATACACACACATATGCATACACACACATATATGCTCACATGCATATGCATACATACATACACACACATATACATACACACATATACATGTTGGTGCAGATCAATCACCAATTGAATGTTTGAAGACTAAAGAATGAAGGATGAGATCAATTCTTGAAGCTTGGAAGAAGGATACATTCAGAATATATGAGGAATGTACACATATGTACATAGTTCACTTAGATCTTTGATTAGTCATAGACTTGTATAAATTTATCTATAAATACCTTGAAAATGTCGACGCGTGATATGAGAGAAGTCAAGAAAGAGGTAGATAGATGTCATGAGACATGTGAACAGTTAGTTGAGTTTTCTCTCATCACTCAACTGTAACTTTCTGAGAAAATGAAGAAATATTGCGCCCGATCTTTTCGTGTCTGCTCCGTCTGTGGTAAATCATTTGTGAAATCCTTTTGAGGATATCTAAGTTCATAATTAATGAGTCTATGGCTTAAGTTTCAGAGTCTAATTGTAAATAGGCTAGGAGAATTGTTAGTAGGAACATTCATATGTGTTGAGTGTTCACAGTTCTCTGAAACAGGCGCAAATTTCGATCTTAATCTTTTGGTCAGTTCTCACTCCATAGTTTAAAGTTTTGTGCAAGTAAGCACTTAATCTTTAAGTTGGAAGGTAATCTACTCGTGGCTAGAAGCATTTGCTTAAACGGGTTTCGTACTGAGAGAATTGAAGTTAAGAAGTTAGGGGTGTCTAAACCGACTTCTCAGAAGTGCAGATTTAGACATAGGTAACTTGTGAAGTTGATTTCTCAAGTTATACTAAACCTTTTGAAAAACTTTAACTTGGAGGAGGTGCACAACTTCTAGGCGACACTCCATACAAAATTTCATAGAAAACTTTACATGTTTGATAGGTCAATGAGAAGAAATTGACTTTCTGTGTTTTATCTTCTTCATAGAATTTCTCAACTTTTGATAATTTGGAGATTGGACCTCTAATTTGGTGAAGGTTTTGACTTACTCTTGATATAGAGGTGTTCTAAATTCAAGAGTAGGTTGTTCTTTTGGAGATTAACACTCTCCATCAGTGGTATCAGAGCAGGAGACATCAAATCAAGGAAAGGAGGATCCTGACTGCTGCAGATTCAAGAAATTCAACATTTGAAGAACTAAAAGGTGAAAGTTTGAAGGCAAAGCTTGAGGAGGAGACCATACGACATCAAGAAGGACAAAAGAAGTCTAATTCGAAGTAAAGGTACATATATTGTTCATAAAGGTTGAAGATTTCAATACACAGCTGGACACAAGATGGGAGATTCTCTACAAATAGAGAAATTGGATAGGGAAAACTATCCTGCATGGTCAATGAGGATGGAAGCTCATCTTATGAGCAAAGATTTAATAGCCTACATCACAGGAGAAGAAGAAAAGCCACAGTTCAGAGATCCTAGTGTTCCAACTATGGAAGAGTTAGCAGATTTGAAAAATTGGATGAAGAAAGATGCTCAAGCTAGGAGCATTATCTATATGGGAGTCAATGATTACTTGTTACCTCATATTCGAGGTCTTGAAAGTGCAACTGATATTTGGAATGCTTTGGAGGAGCATTTCCAGAATACTACAAAGTCAAGGAAGGCATCCTTATGGGCAGAGTTTACAACCTTCAAGAAGAAGGCTTCTCAATCTATTTCAGACTATGTGACAAGGATGAAAGACATTGCCGATGCATTAGGAGCTGTTGATGAAGACATTGAGGAGGATAAATTGGTAAGGCAAATTCTTACAGGTTTGAGAGGTGATGACAAATGGAAGCCATTCATTTTGTCTACAGAGTTATCACTTGACCATTTCACTCCTGATTTAAATCAGTTGCTAGGTCATATGCTAACATTTGAGCAGGATGTTAAAGGAGATGGTGACAAGAGTGCAGGTCATGCAATGTACTCAAAGGACAAGAAGAAGAATAGCAAAGGAAAGCAACAAGCAGGTGAAGATGAAGGTACAACTAGTCAAGCCAACTTCCTAAGAGGAAGAGGAGGTGGCAAAGGTAGAGGAAGAGGCAGGAACAACAAAGATGGAGGCAAAGCTTGCTGGATTTGTGGTAAGACAAATCACTTAGCTAATGATTGTTGGCATAATAATCAGAGTAATGGTGGATATAATCAGAATTATAATGCAAGAGGAAGAGGTGGTAGAAATCAAAGAGGTAATTTCAGAGGCAGAGGTGGTAGGAGTTACTTTGGAAGAAATGCAGGTAGAGGATTCCAAAGTCAATAATATAACAACACCTACTACAATTATGCTTCAGATCAAAAGGAGGATTCAACATTGATAATGAATGCAACTTGTGAAAGGCAGAGTGAAGATCAAAGAGTTTTCTACATTGACTCAGGGTGTAGCAATCACCTGAGTGGTAATATATCCTTGATGACTGATTTGGAGAATAATGTTTTTAATCATGTTGTTCAAACAGGTGACAACACAAAGCACAATGTGAAGTCAATTGGATCAGTGAAGGCCAAGGATGGTAGCACCTTATTGAGTAAGGTCTTGTATGTTCCTACAATTCCTAAGAATTTGATAAGTGTAGGACAAATTGTTGAAAAGGGATATGAAGTAAGGTTCACTAATGATGGAGTATATGTGGAAGACCCTAGCCAAGGGTATAAACAGATTGTTTCAGGGAAAAAGGAAGGAAGATTATTTACATTGAAGATTCAAGGCAATATTGTTCATGCTATGTTCACATATGGAGGACATAAGATCTCTGAGTTAGATCTTTGGCACAAGAGGCTTGGACATTTCAATGAAAGAGGTATTAAAGACATGATTAACAATGGTTCAGTGCTTAGATTGCCTAATGTTGCAGGTCAACATATGACATACAAATGTGAGGCATGTCAATTAGGTATGGCTCATAAGAATTCTTACTCCAAGCATGGTTTTATGTACTCAGAGAAGCTTGAATTGGTACACACAGATTTGTGGGGACCATCAAAGGATTTCAGTATAAATGGGTCAAGGTATTATGTGATTTATGTTGATGATGCTACTAGATGGATCACTATCTATGTGATCAAAGATAAGTCAGAAGTGTTTAATACATTCAAACACTATCATGCATATGCAGAAAGAATTACAGGTCATAAGTTGAAGAGATTAAGGTCAGATGGAGGGGGAGAGTATTTCTCTAATGAGTTCAGTGATTACTTATGGAATGCAGGTATAAAAAGGGAAGTTACTTGCAGGTACTCTCCTCAACAAAATGGTGTAGCAGAAAGGAGAAATAGAACACTTGTTGAGTTTGCAAGATCCATGATGAAGGAGAAAAATTGCCCTAATTATTTGTGGGCTGAGGCTGTAAATACAGCCACTTATTTGGTCAATAGGTTACCATGTAAAGTCTTGCAGGGTATGACACCATATGAGGCTTGGTGGGGTAAGAGACCTACCTTGGATCATTGCAGAGTTTTTGGATGTGTGGCATATGCATATGTGCCATCACAATTAAGGCACAAGTTGGAGCCTAAAGCTGAAAAATATGTTTTCATTGGTTATGATGATAAGCAGATGGGCTATAGCTTGTGGAGTCCATCTACAAAACAATTCATGGTTTCTAAAGATGTTACATTTGATGAGCAAAGCACTTGGTATGCAGGTACAATCAATATCAATACAGGTGATGAAGAAGAAGTGAGCCAAAGGAAAGGTAAATCAAAGGTTCAGATATTTGATGAACAAGAGAATAATGAAGTGCAGGTTGAAGTGGAAGAAACCCCAAGATTTGATCCTGAATATGAAGAACCAGAAACCTCAAGAAGTGGAGAGCTTAGGAGGTCTACAAGGAATAAATGGCAACCTACAAGGTATAGCTATGATACTTCATTTTTGGCCACAAAAGATTATGCTTATATGATGAAAACAGATGAAGACCCTTCTACATATGAAGAGGCAAAAGGTAAGGAAAAATGGGAGAAAGCTATGCAGGAAGAATTTGATGCACTATTGGAGAATCAAACATGGGATTTGGTTCCAAAACCAAATAGTCAGAAAATCATTGGATGCAAATGGGTTTACAAGACCAAGAGGTTTGCAGATGGAAGTGTGTCTAGATACAAAGCTAGACTTGTTGTCAAAGGGTTTGCTCAGACTTATGGTGTTGATTATGATGAGACTTATAGTCCTGTGGCAAAGATGACAACCATCAGGACACTTATAGCTATTGCTGCATGTAAAGGTTGGAAGTTATATCAACTTGATGTGAAAAATGCTTTTTTGAATGGTTATATTTCAGATGATGTGTTCATGGAGCAACCTCAAGGGTTCAGAGATACAAGGTATCCAGATCATGTGTGCAAGCTCAAGAGAGCTTTGTATGGCTTGAAGCAGGCCCCAAGGGCATGGAACTATAGACTTGTAAAGTTCTTGAAAGAACTTGGATTTCAGGTGTCTAAAGCAGATAGTAGCTTGCTTGTCAAAGAAAGTGATAATGGTTTCATATACATGTGCATATATGTTGATGATATAATTCTTACAGGTACAGATGAAGAAGGAATACAAAGACTCAAGAAGCAAATGGAAAAGGAGTTCAAAATAAGTGACTTGGGAGACTTGTCATACTTCTTGGGCATGGAGATTACATATACTCAACATGGAGTATTTGTGACCCAAGAAAGGTATTTGAAGAACTTGTTAATCAAGTTTAAAATGGATGATTGCAGGGTAGCACCTACACCAATGGAGGTGAATCACAAATTGAGTAAGTTTGGAGGTGAACAATTCAAGGACATGAGACAATATCAGAGTTTGGTTGGTAGTCTTATTTATGCTACTTTAACTAGACCTGATTTATCATATGCAGTAGGGATTTTGTCTCAATTCATGCATTGCCCAAGGAAAGAACATTGGATTGCAGGTCAAAGAGTGTTGAGGTACATTAAGGGTACACTCAATGAAGGTTTGTATTATGGGTTTACATCAGATACAAACATCAAGATATATAGTGATGCAGATTGGGCAGGTAATCCAGATGATAGAAGGTCAACTTTTGGATACATGTGTTATGTGGGAGATAAACTTATCTCATGGTGTTCCAAGAAGCAACATACAGTTGCTTTGTCTTCTACAGAAGCAGAGTACAAAGGCATGGTTGAAGCTGCAAAGGAAGTGATTTGGCTCAAGACTTTGATGAAGAGTTTTGACATTGTGCATGGGGTACCAATTATATATGGAGATAACATGAGTTCATTGTATTTAGCTGCTAATCCTGTTTTTCATGCCAGGACCAAACACATTGAGATTCAGTATCACTTTCTAAGAGAGAAAGTGATGGATAAGGAGATTGAAGTCATACATACTTCAACAAAAGATCAGATAGCTGATATGCTTACAAAGAGCTTGGATGGACCAAAGCTACAGAAGTTTAAAGACATGGCAGGTATAAAGAAGAAAGGAGAAACCTCAATTGATGATTGAGGGGGAGCTGTTGGTGCAGATCAATCACCAATTGAATGTTTGAAGACTAAAGAATGAAGGATGAGATCAATTCTTGAAGCTTGGAAGAAGGATACATTCAGAATATATGAGGAATGTACACATATGTACATAGTTCACTTAGATCTTTGATTAGTCATAGACTTGTATAAATTTATCTATAAATACCTTGAAAATGTCGAGCGTGATATGAGAGCATATGTAAGAATAGATAGAAGTCAAGAAAGAGGTAGATAGATGTCATGAGACATGTGAAAAGTTAGTTGAGTTTTCTCTCATCACTCAACTGTAACTTTCTGAGAAAATGAAGAAATATTGCGCCCGATCTTTTCGTGTCTGCTCCGTCTGTGGTAAATAATTTGTGAAATCCTTTTGAGGATATCTAAGTTCATAATTAATGAGTCTATGGCTTAAGTTTCAGAGTCTAATTGTAAACAGGCTAGGAGAATTGTTAGTAGGAACATTCATATGTGTTGAGTGTTCACAGTTCTCTGAAACAGGCGCAAATTTCGATCTTAATCTTTTGGTCAGTTCTCACTCCATAGTTTAAAGTTTTGTGCAAGTAAGCACTTAATCTTTAAGTTGGAAGGTAATCTACTCGTGGCTAGAAGCATTTGCTTAAACGGGTTTCGTACTGAGAGAATTGAAGTTAAGAAGTTAGGGGTGTCTAAATTGACTTCTCAGAAGTGCAGATTTAGACATAGGTAACTTGTGAAGTTGATTTCTCAAGTTATACTAAACCTTTTGAAGAACTTTAACTTGGAGGAGGTGCGCAACTTCTAGGCGACACTTCATACAAAATTTCATAGAAAACTTTACATGTTTGATAGGTCAATGAGAAGAAATTGTGCAGCAGACTTTCTGTGTTTTATCTTCTTCACAGAATTTCTCAACTTTTGATAATTTGGAGATTGGACCTCTAATTTGGTGAAGGTTTTGACTTACTCTTGATATAGAGGTGTTCTAAATTCAAGAGTAGGTTGTTCTTTTGGAGATTAACACTCTCCATCAATACATACATACATGTACACACACATGTATACATACACACATGCATATGCATACATACATACACACATATGCATACACATACTCACATACATATTATATACACACATGCATTGCATACATACACACATGCATATGCACACACGTATGCATACACACACATATGCATACTCACATGCATATGCATACATACATACACATAGATATGCATTCATACATACATACACATAGGTACACACACTCACACATACATATAGAGAGATGAAAGAGAGAGAGAGATAAAGAGAGAGAATGATAGAGAGACACACACATACTCATGTATATGCATATGCATACATACACTCACACATATACACACATGCATATGCATATGCATTCATACATACACACACATATACAAATATATGCATACACACATCCAAACACATACATACACACACTCATACATACACACATATATACACACACATACACACACATACACACACATACATACATTCACACACATATGTACACACACATACATCGCTAGGAAATTCTAATGACTTTAACGAAGGATGTGAAAACAAAGGATTAATTTTCTCCGATCCCTAACAAAAGGTAATGTCAAAACTTCTTTACATAGTATATCATGCCTCAAGCTTTACACTCTATTGTCATGAATTCTTTTATGCTGATTTCAATTGTCTACTGGTATAGGCTAGGGTAATTCTAGATTTCCTTCATCTATGGGATGTGCCAACATGCATCCAATAAACAAATTTGAGGCATCTCCATGGACATGGAATGGTTTTTTATAGTCAGGAGTGGTAAGTATGTGTAATAAAGTGAGTCTAGGATCTAAGGGTCCGGTCAATTTAGATAGATCTGAAATTGGACATTGTTTGGTCACTCATGTGCATAGCCAAAGATCTAGAGATTAATTAAGCATAACTTCATGTAAAATCTCTAATACAAGTGATCCACTTAGCCTAGTGGTTAAGTCTCAAGCTGTGAAAGAAGAGGTCTTGGATTCAACCCCCATGGGAAGCATGGGGAGAGAGTTTTGCCCAAAGAGCCTTCTAACTCAAGTTAACATGAGTTAACTTGAGTTCAAAGAGACTTAACTCAAGTGGCGAGTATACCAAACACTAGTGAACTCTAGTGGAAGGTAATAAAGCAGTGGTTGAGAAAAATGAGGAGCTGAGCTTAAACACACTCTCAAAGAATATATGAGATGAGATATGAAAGACAGATAAGTGAGCAATCCTTAAATCAACAAGAATACAAAGTTAAGTAGTAGAAGCTAACTCAAGCTCAAACTACTTGAAAAGAAAAAATGAGGAGCTGAGCTTAAACACACTCTCAAAGAATATATGAGATGAGATATGAGAGACAAATAAGTGAGCAATCCTTAAATCAACAAGAATACAAAGTTCAGTAGTAGAAGCTAACTCAAGCTCAAACTACTCAAATGTCCACTGATCAGCACCGCAGTTTTACCCAAAAGCTTCGAATTGCTACCAGGTAATTCCGGACTCTCATCAAAACTCGCCGAATTCTCACCGGACCAGACTACACTATTATCGTAAAGGTGCTCACCGGATAACGCGAACCTATCACCGAAAGTGACCAAATTCTGACCCAATAGTGCGGAACTAACTCCGCATTGCGTCTCTGTACAACCAGAAATCACCATACTGTCTCCCAACAGTATCGGACTTGCACCAGAATTCACCAGAATCTCAGCATGTACTGCCGAAGTACCACCGAAATTGCTGCTGGCTAGCTGTACCGAGCCTTCTGCAACTGGACTTAACTGTCCTGTACTTCTACCACCAGGGGGTGTTCCTAATAGGTTGGGAACTGCCCAGGGATGTTGATCACTGCGGTACTTGGGGTATGATTCTCCGGAACATGTTACAGGCATATATCAAAGAATTCTTCCTCAATCTTTAGTCTTCGTTGCAAACGGCTACTCCATTTCCCACAGACGGCGCCAGTGTTAAATGTTAAAACCCTTTTACTGTTAAGGTTTAATCCACGACTGGGTTCTTGGGATGGTCAAGGGTCTGTGAACAGAGGCCCTATTTATATTTTCCCAAACTACAGATTAAGATTATATGACTTCACCGAATTAAGCGCTAACGTATCATCTTCCAGTATTACTCTGGATACGTTCGTTAACGTACTTCACGTTAGAAAGATCACTGTATAACTCCTTCACTTATTGCAGTAATCAAATTACTTAATACTTCATTGAGTTCATTTAATGATTAAACTTAATCAATGAAACAGACTCAATTACACAGAGTTTTGCAACAATGCTCGCTTTCGGCTCCTCGCCCAGACAAACAGTCTGGCGACTCACCTTCCGCATCATGCGACTTCTTCCATTAATCTTGTCAAAGGGTACAATGTTGCGCTACGCCTTTTCATAATGCGTGCGAATTTTCAGGATATATTTTACAAGAAATATGAGTTTCTTTCCGACGTCTTACAGTAGTAAACACCCATTCTTCATTCTGCACAAGATTAGAAGCCTTTGTTTTTGGTGTAGAGGTCTCTGCAACAACCATTTGAGCCTCTTTTTTCTTTGCCTTTTTTGCATCCAGTTTTGGATAGTTCTTTATGACATGATCGTGCCCTTTACAATACTTACAAAAGAATTTCTGCTTTTCTGATTTCTTCTCATCTTTGTCTTCCTTCTTCGAATGTGCAGTACTTGCAGATTTCTGCTTACTAGTAGATGAGCTCCATTTACCTTTGCCCTTCTAACTAGCCAAGAAATCTTGATTTGCAACATACATAATGGACCTATTCTACATAGACTAATCTTCCTGCAACAGAACAAAACTAACTTCTCAAGGTATCATCCGACGAGTGGTATCGTATCGTGCACCTTGTGAAATCGTATCATCACTTAGTGGTATCGTATCGCGAGGTCAAGTGGTATCATATCATCAGTGTAGAGGTATCGCATCATCAGCCATTGGGTATCGTATCGTGCCTAGATCTCCTGGTATCATATCGTCTAGAGTAGTATCGTACCATGGGGAGTTGGTATCACCCTTGGTGGTATCGTGTATTGCCTCAGGTGGTATCGTCCAAAGACAAGTATTGTATCGCAACCATCTAGTATCATATCGTCAAGCCCAGTATCGTGTATTGCCTGTTCTGAAGTAATTCTCGAGAGATCCTATTTCCCTATCTTAACCCCTAGAACCCTAAATTGGCATAACTTTCTCATAAGAAACCCGTTTGTTGTGATTTTGGGTTCATTAGAAAGCTCACTTCGAGTAATTTGAAGTTTTAGATATAATATTTTGAAGTTCACCCTCAGGTGGGACTAGGAAGCAAGGGGTTCCAAAGGATTTTGAGTAATACAAAGGGAACTTTTGGACTTGTAGACAAGGCTTATGAACCTAAGAGCAAGTAGACACCTAGGAAAAGATACATAAAGTATCAAATCATCTGAGGTTAGTATCAACCATACAACCAAGTCGTGGGCTCACAAATTAATGGTTATCACCACGTGCTGAGTTCACAAACGAGTGAGTCAAAAATGTCTTTTAACATGGTGAGACTCATGGCTTCAGAAGACATGCATAGTTAAGTACCTAGGGAAGGTTTTATGTCTACAGTAGAAGGGGAATATCGGATGTCTCTTCAATACATATCCACTAACCTGAAAGGAATACCCGTCTACCTCAATGGTCTACATAGGTCAATAGCAAGAGTGATGAACACTACAGAATTAGAAATAGTTCCAAGACCAGCTATCAAGTACGAAGATGGAGTTTACATGGACAGTATGGGTCAGATCTATGTAGCAACCAAAAATCCTGATCATATTAACGATAGAGGAGAGTTAGAGGGACAAGGAACTTCTAGGAGAACCAACAATGGAGATATGGTGGCTACCCCTATGGGAAAGTCAGTAATGACTCAAGTATTGAGAGGGGATAGGATACCCCAAGATGACTATCTGATGGATGTGTACTTAGTACATGGATCAGACCTACTCCTACAAATTGATTCATTGACACAAGGAGAAGGCATGAGCCCAACAATTATATACGAGTTAAGGGATCCAGAAAATCCAACTAGAGTTACATACCTAGACCAAAATCAAAGGAGATATTGGCGTGTAGATGAAGTGGATGGGTCGAGATTAAAGTACATGGTTCTGCCTATATTCCCTCCCTGAGATCAGGCAACTACCTCACAAAATCCATTCCAAACTTAGCAAAGAACAAAAAATGCGATGTTAGAACAAACGAGCCAATGTAGTATACCCAACAGACCACAGGTGCAATTCACCATGCCAGGAATTAACCCCCACAACCAAACTAGCCAAGGGATGGGAAATAGGAATAGACTCACCTTTAGGGCAGAACCACCCTTAGGAGTAGGAGTGCACCGAGTAAAACCCGCTTTTCCCATCATACTTCGATCCCTAAAGCAAGGTAGAAGAGTGATACCCCCAAGTGGCCAAATGTATGTGAAATCATTATAATGGCACAAGAGAGCCCTATGACCACATTGTAGAATTCAAGCAGGTGTTGGGAGCGGAGCAAGTGGATGACTTTTTCGTGCAATATGAATCATTTGGGCTAACCCTCATGGGAATAACCTTAACTTGGTTTCAATCCTTGGATCCAAATTGCTTTGGCCATATCGAACAATTCTTCCAAGAATTTATTGGGGAATTCACTAAGAGAGAGAGATTAAGCACAATTCGTCATCCTTAATACATAGTTTCAAACAAGCTCCTAATGAGATAGTAAAAAATGCAGCAAGAAGATTTAATCAATACGTAGATCGATGCCCTGTGACAGAGAGACCTTCTTAGCAGAAAATGATGTCCCTATTTTTAGAAGGTCTAACTAACGGAACATTGAGAATCTTAGTATACATAAAACGGTTGCAAACCTTGAGGGAGTTTCTTCAAGGGTGCATAGATTTGGAAGACAACTTAGTTGAGGATCTCAAAACGGCACAAAATTCTACCAAATCAGAGGATACAAGGAGCAATGAGACTTCTAGTTCGTGTAATGTAGAGGAATTGGCATAGTCTGCGGCCAAGAAATTGGGAGTACAAGGGAAAAGGAACTGCCAGAATCCCCCCTTGAGGGGGGTGCCACTGTTAAGAAGTTTTGCGGTGGAGATCATCCATCTCATGTCTGCACCAGAGGAGGATTAGGGTTATCACAACCTTACCCTTATGATAGAAAACCAACTCATGGGCCTAAATGTACTCTTACATTGAGCAAAAGTACACCAACCACAACACCGAAAACTATCCATTTAATAGACAGCTACGACCGTTTGTACCACCCCAATATAGGTCATACAAATACCCTCCTCGAGAACAAGGCAGAAAAGTTCCTAGGTATAACCCATATCCAGGTTCACAAGGAGCAACTAGACCATATGAACATGGAGGATATGGCCAACCTCAACCTATACTAGGACAACAACCACCCCACCCACAAAATGTAGTTCAAGTAAAGTATGGCCAACTAGAAGAAAACCTAGAAAAAGCCCTAGTACCAGTGACACCTTTGACCAATCCCGAAATAGCAAATCAAAGTTTTGATCAGATCCAAGGAGAGTCATAATATTATGAGGCAAGCCCAATGGAATATGACCAGAGCTACAGGAAGAAATACTATGATTATGAGGGACATGAAAACCCTTATGGATCAGAATATGCTAATCTCATGCATACGAATCCTAACCCCACGCCCCAAGTGAAACAAATGGGACCACGAGCCCCTAGAGGACCATGTTTTAGATATCAGGGAAACCATGTCATTCGTGAATGTCCCCACCCACCAGCTCTGTGACAAGGGTAGAACATCACAATACAAGTCTTTTGTCTTGAGTGTGGCAAAGAACAACCCCCGAGAGATTGTCCTAGGAATCCCTCTAGTGCACCCAAGGTTACACCCATTAATGTAGTAGGCTTAGTAGGGGATTCAAGTTCCAATAGTAGTAATGTGGCTCCTATACAAGCAGTTACTAGGGCACAAGCATTACAACAAACTAAACCAGCTGAGCAATTAGAGCCAAGTGAGTGAAGAGAGCCTAGTAAGAGAAAAACAAGAACATGGAAGGATACTAGGGAGAAGGCCAATCATAAGTGGAACAAAAAGTTATCCAAACTAGAAGAAAGCTTGAAAGATGCAAAAACAAAAATAGAAGATATTGCCTCTCAAAATCCCTCTCATGTCAAAACTCCATCCACACCACATCATCCAACCCCACCAACCATTGTAAATAGACCACAACCAGGGTCTATTCTTGCAGATCCAACCCCAAAAGACTTGGACATGATGTTCAAGGCATACCAGGCTCGACTTTAAGAAGGGCCAACACCTGCAAACCTAGACAAGAGCTACCCTAGAGCAGATTTAGAGATTGAAGGGACAAAAATGTGCATAAAAATGGTGGAACTAGCTCATGCTATGTTTGAGGCCAATCAATTGTTCAATCAAAGAAATTTTATTACATCAGGTTTGCACTTCTAGGGCTTACTAGATAGATTAGAGTAGTTGGTAAATAAACCGCAAGTTTCTTTACCTCCACAAGCTCAACCAATTGTTGAAAGAGAAAGCTCACCACCAAAGAAAGTCTATGTTCCTGACTCCATAGATGATGGAGAACCTCTTTCAATTCAACAACACTCTCAAATGTTCTTGCGCAAAATACAAGAAGAGAAATGGGCCAGGGAGAAGGATAATCCCCCTCCCATTCTTGAGATTGATGACCTTCATGATCAATTTCCACAAGACATTCCATCTATTTATGGAGACCAAGTAGAGCAGCAAGAAGAAGAAAGGCTAGAATTTGAGTCCAATTCTTCAAGAGTTGCCACAATTCACAAGCCCATGGGAATCTGAACCTCTCTAGATTAGAGCCTGCACAATATTGATAAGAAACAAAGACTCGGTGGTTCCAAGAAACATTGAAGTCGTGGAGAACACTAAGGTTCAGTGTCATCTCACTTTAGAAGAGCTACTCAAAGTAAAATCTGAGTTATGGAATCATGTGGCAAATCACGTTCCAAAACTTGATTCCAAGATCTCAAAAGCATGCTCTAAGCAAAAAGTTCCAGAGATAGCTCTAGACAAAATAAGGGACATGAGCGAAGGTGAAGAAGGTAATACTTATCTCCCAATCACCTACCAAGGTTACACAACCAAAGCGATTGTAGATTGCTATTGCAACCACCTCCTTGTGGAAGCAATGGGGTTAACCCGCATTAAGACCAATTAGAATGAAGCTTCAGATGGCTGATGGTCATATTGAAAGACCTCTAGGATTTCTAGAAGGGGTAACTCTAACCACTTGTGGTGTAGAGTTTGAGCACACCTTTGCTATATGTGAATTTGGTAAAACTAATGCCTATCAAATGATCCTAGGAAGACCCTTCCTATGACAACTGGAAATTGTACAAGATTGGGGAACCAACTCCTTGTACTTGCAACACTTGGGCATAACAATCAAGGTCAATTTGAAGGATTACACCTTTAGAGATGTACCACCCCTATAGTGGAATCCTATCCACAAGGTGCAAGAAGATTCAATCTATGTGCATTCTAAAAGTTCACCTGACCCATCGTGGATGCATGAAGATACTCACTTGTGGATTCGCAAGGTTGCAAAGGAAGAGGGAAAATGCCTAAATGCAAGAGAAGAAGGAACTTCCCAAGGAGATAGATCGATTAAAGACCCAGCCTACACACCGATGACCTTTTCAGATGAGGAATTTGAGCCTCATGGTTGGGCAGAAATCTTAGCCACCATGGACATTGTTATCAATGAAGAACAGTGGACACCTCACTGTGATGAGGAGGGTTATGATATTTTAGTGTTCATGTGTCAGCCCTTGCTAGAAAAATGTGACCCTAGAGATTTCATAGAAGAAGAGGAGGACAACGATGATCTAGAGTCCATTGTGATGGATAGTTTCTTTAATTCAGAGGGGAACTATCTAGAAGATGTAGGAGTAGGTACCCAAAAAGAGGAAGAACCTCTCACAAGCATCAAAACTATAAATTCAAAGGATGGAAGCAAAAGTAGTCAAAATAAGAATAAAAGAAAAGTAGTGAAACAAGAAGAGGAGGAATCATTGTTCGAAGTACCAGAGAATTTCAAGAAATATGAAGTTGAAGACCAAAAGAATTTGGTACGAATGCCTAAGAGAGAGGCCATTACAGGAGAAACGTATGATAACAAAGAAAAGACCAAAAAAATTGTTGTAACCATTGAAGGGAACGAAGAGGAATGTACATACGTAGGAGAAGACCTAACTACAGAAGAAGAAGCATAGCTCGTGGCTTTATTAAGGCAATATAGGGACGTGTTTGCATGGACCTATAAAGACCTGAAGGGGGTAGATCAGAAAATATGCTCTCATACGATCCCCATGATAGCTGATGCAAAGCCCACCAAACAGAATCCCTACACATATAATGACACTTATGCAGCCAAAATAAAAGAAGAAATTGACAAACTACTTGAAGTTGGATTTATCTATGAGATTGAGAATACGGAATGGGTGTCCCCCATTGTTGTGGTACCCAAGAAGAATGGAAAGTTTCATGTATGTATTAACCTTAAAAAAGTTAATGCCTTCATGATAAGAGATAGTTATCTGCTTCCAATCACTGAACATTTATTGGAGCGTGTTGCAGGCAAGGAAGCGTATAGCTTCCTTGATGGATTTTCAGGATACAACCAAGTAGCCATTGCCCGAGAAGATCAACACAAAATGCCCTTTGCCACAGAGTGGGGAATCTTTGCATTTCGTGTCATGCCATTTGGACTCACCAGTGCACCTACAACATTCCAAAGGCTCATGTGTCATGTCTTCAAAGAGTTCTTGCGAAAGAGCTTAGAAGTATATGTGGGATTTATGTCCTCATTCCCAAGAAAGAAGATGTCACATCCCTAAGCTCAGATAGATCTTCAACAAGTGTAGAGAGTATCGAGTTTGTTTGAACCCAGAGAAGTGTGTGCTCATGGTACGACAAGGTAAAATCTTAGGTCATATTGTTTCTAAGAACGGAATATCTATAGATGAGTATAAACTAAGAGCCATAGCGGAGTTGTCGAGGCCAAGGAATGTTAAAGAGGTACAAGCCTTTATGTGCCATTGTGGATATTATCGAAGGTTTATTCACATGTATGAAATTATAGCTAAGCCTCTTTATGCCTTGTTGACAAATTTCGAGTGGAATGACAAATGCAAAAATTCCTTCATTGAGCTGAAGAGACATTTGTGCACAACACCAATATTGACCACTCCTGATTGGACTAAACCATTCCATATCCATTTAGATGCATCCAATCATGCAATAGGATGCATGCTAGCACAACCAACAGATGAAGGAAATCTAGATTTGCCTATAGCATATGCTAGCAGACAGCTAAACAAAGTTGAACGAAACTATACAACAATCGAGCATGAAGGTTTAGACATGCAAAACTATCAAATATTGGCAGGAAGCATGTATAAACAAGATATAGAGGGTGTACTAGCTTGTTGTGTCGAGGACGATGAACATAGTAGTTGGTTGCAACAAGCCCATGAAGGATTGCTAGGAAATCACTATTCTAAACAACGAACATTGCAAAATCTAAAACATTTAGGAGTGTGCTCGCCTAGCATGGACAAAGAAATACATGAATGGATTAAGAATTGTCCAATGTGCCAAGAAAGACCCCCAGTGGAGCATGCTACCCTTTATCATATGTCATTAATTCCAAATTGGAGTGCTCCATTGGTAGGATTTATGAAATCAGGAACACTACCGAATGAGGCTAGTCTAGCAAGAATACGTAGCATGGAGCAAGAGGCTCAAGACTATGCCTTAGTTAGAGAAAGCCTATACCGAAGAGGAAAAGATGGTTACCTAAGATTGTGCGTTCATGAATCAGACTATTTGAAAATCTTAGAAACTACACACAGCGGTGCCGTCGATGGAAACTTTGGGCCTAATTGAGTAATCAAGACCATTCTATTCTCAAGACTTTGGTGGCCCACTCTTCATATGGATGCACATACCTATGTGAAAAAATGTGATACATGCCAATGTGCACAATATCCGATAAGGAAAGATGAGATGCCTTTGAGGCCAATGATGGGAAGACGTGCATCCTCAAAGTGGGGTATCGACTTTGTAGCTCCTATTAACCCCCCAGCTAGAAACTCCCATGCAAAATACATTATTGTAGCCACCGACAACCTTATAAAGTGGGAGAAGTCAAAGCCACAACAAAGAATGATGCTCAAGCGACAACAAAGTTCTTATTTGAGAACGTGTTCATGAGATATGGACTACCAATAGAGTTATTAAGTGATAGAGCTACACACTTCTTGAATGAAGCCATTGAAAATCTCCTCCAAGTGTTCTTGGTGATACATAAGAAGTCATTGGTGATACATAAGAAGTCTGCCCCCTATCATCCACAGGCTAACAGACAAGCTGAGAGCACAAACAAGATCCTATGTAATGTATTGACCAAACTCCTAAATAATAAATGCTTTGATTGGGACAAACAACTCCATCATGCTATTTGGGCTTACCGAGTTGCCTATAAAACAACACTCAATGCCACCCCATTTTAGATGGTCTTCGGATAGAATGTTGTGCTACCATTAGACTTCCTAATCCCCGCTTTAAAGTAGCACAAGAGCATGAGTGGAATGGACACGAGTTATCCTCTAGGATCTTTGATCTAGAATGCTCAGGTGAGACAAGGTTATGAGCATCTACATGCATCTACGCTACACAAAAAAGGCAAAAGGCATACTTCGATGCACACATTAAGGATAAAGGACTGAAAGAGGGAGACCTAGTGTTGGTTTATACACTAAAGCAACATGCCCCTAAATTCGAAAAAAGAGGATATGGACCCATGATCATTAATAGAATTTCCACTAGGGGTGCAATTCAATTGGCCACACTAGAAGGTGATATCCTGCCAAACTATATCAGTGGATGTTGAGTCAAGCTATATCAAGAACCTCTTACAGAGGATATGCTAATGAGCCGCACCACTACTAAAAAGCAAAAAGAAGAAGAGTTAAGGGTTAGAGAAGAAGCACAGACAGAGGCTAGAGAACACATTAGGAGAAATAAGTTAAGGCCCCTAGGCCTAGATGTCAATCCTGAGGCCCCAAGATACCACATGTCCATGTGACAAACATCAAGTGCAATTGCTTCTCGATTAATTGACTGACATCCCTTTGTGACCATAGCGGTAGGACAAGGGAAGAATGTAAGAACTATGAGAGCATTGATTGACTCAGGTGCAACAACGAGGGCGGTTAGACTTTCCTACTACCAAGATCTACAATTGAACATCAATTCCATTGAAGCGTATCTCATAGGATTGGGAGGTGTGGAAACCCCTTGTTTGGGTGAGGTAGAGTTTCCCATCTACAAGATGTTCCAATGAGAGTCAAAATGCTAATGTGTGAAGATGAGGACCCTATGGAACCACTTGTCTTGGGTCAAGACTGGATCTATGACCATGCAGTCAACTTAAACCTTAAAGGAAAACTTCTTCAAGTTTGGGTACATGAACAATGCATCACATTAGAATTAGAGAATTGCATGAGGACAAATCCAAGTAGCGTGCATTCTCTTAGTTCCTCTAGGCCCAATCTAATCAAAGAAGATGTTTTATGAGTCAAAATCTAGAAGGACTCAATCATGAAAGAATGGTCTCAAAGGAGAGAGGACCCTTCTTCTTTTTCAAGGACTACCACAGCCACAACAATTCAACCAAAGAGGCAAGTAAAACAGTACACGAGCACAACTTCATCAAATAGACAAACAAAGTGCAAGAAGAAAGAAGCTCAGGGCATGAACCAGATTTGGGTATGAAAAGGAGAGCAACCACCAGCTTTGCCACAACCATTCCCATCAAAGCAAGCCAACCATGCTAAAAGAAGCTCCAAGAAACGAGGACAAGCTCAATCCCAAGGTCTCTGACAAATTTGGGCACTGAAGCAATCGATGAAGGCCGACCATAATAACATACAAATTTGGGTGCCTAAGAAATTATTTGCAACTCAACAACGACAATTACACATGTGGGTACCCAAGGCACTCTTACATGCACAAACACCACTGATCTACCTCACAAGAAAAGTCTCAACAAAGACGCCAAGGAGAAGCAAGGGTCAGAACTAGGCACAAAGAGCCAAAGAAGATCAACTCACCTCTTTGACAATAATAAGAAGACAACCATTGTTGGAAGATGCATTTTTGGAAACCTTTTTTGAAGGAAAAATATTGTAAAATGATAGAAATTTGTAGAAATATTTATGCAATTGCTGTAAAAATAAGGAAGAGTCTTCCTTATGTAGGATAGAATCTTATGTATTTTTTTTAGAATTTTTGGAAACTCTTAGATAGCATATTTTTAGAATAATAGAGGAAAGGACTAAAATTCAAGTGTGAAAGAGGACACTTGAAAATGTATATAAGTCAATTTTCTCTATTTTGGAGAGGTTGGTTAGTCATTTGTACGTGCTATCAATAGAGAAGAGAGAGTTTCTGCTGAAATCGTGTTTTCTCTTATTGTGTGTGTTTCCTTTGATGTGAGAGCTTGTTTCTTGCTTTATCATGGAGATTTGTGAGTTTCATTTGTGTAATGCTGAGTAAGATGTATGAAGAGAGATGATTACTGATGTAATAAGTGAAGAAGGATGGAAGAATGTTGCAGAAATGTGAAAATCGTCTACTGGTACAGAATCGCGATTGTCTCGTCTCTGTGATACAGGTGATATTTTCCAATTCCGATTTCATATTTGTATTCTGATGAGAAAATAACATGAATTAGACACAAAGATCATAGAAAATGATGAAGATTTGCTCTAGATAAGGTAAACCCTAGATATTTCCTCTTCATTTTCATTTTCTCAGAATTCCAGCCATCAATCTCTTATTTCTATGAATCTATCATCTAGAAGGGGCTGTGGTCTTATGGATATTCCCAGGATTGACAAAATAAAGATGATTTGTTGATTCTTTTGTACTTCATGATTGGAGAGGACAACTCCAAAGTCAATAACAAACAACCATCAAGAATATGGGTTTGGAAGCCAAAAGCACTAGGAGCACCCACAGAACCAAAGAGCCAACTGTGAGGGCTACAAAATTTAAGCAACCACTCAAAGATGAAGAAGTCAAAAGTGACCTATACACAGCCACACACACTTCTAAGATGGATCCCTATGAGGAGGAAAGATCAATTGTCATTCAAGGATCCAATGGATGCCTCCAACAAAGGCTGCATCAACATCTGCCAAGAACATTGAAAGCCTCTACATGCAACCACCATGTACCTTTGGCATAACCTTTTCTTTTACGCCATTTAGGTCATGCACTTCCAAAGTATGCATCAATATAGGGCCACATTACACGGTCCTGCACACACACAATTGAGAATCCCAAGCACATGTGACACATTGGACATATGTAAAATATTTTTGATGCTAACATCTTTCTCTTTGTTTTGTGACATTGTTCCCAAAAAAAAGAAAGAGAGAGAGAAAGAACAGGACTGTGCGCTTGAAGAATCTCCAATGCAAACCATCAACAAGGACATCCATCAGCAATGAAAGATAAGCCGATGGTCAATCACCATGCTGGAGCACAACATGGAGAGATGAATATCGATGGACCTTTGACCATGGTAAGAATGGCCTACTTCGAAAACACTCTAATCATGATCGATTAGGAAACCTCTTCGTCAGCATACCCTTGAGCACTTTACTCAAGCCCAATTTCTTGCGCCATACTTCTTCCAATGCATTCCTCAAGTATGCATGCATAGGGCCACATTACAAGGCCGTGTACAAGGCACATATCTTTTTCAACCCATGCACTAATGCACTTGCCCATCAGTCAATATGGGTCAAAAGTACATGGCATCCTACTATCAAACTCATGTTCAAAGATCCAAGGACATCACGGGTACATCATCAGTACCTATGAAGCAATTCACAGTCGAAAAATGCTCACGATCAATCTTGACAACCTTTTTTGAGCAACTAGCAATATTTGAAAGCACATAAATATGCCATCTAGCTCAAATCCAAGGAAGAGGTACCTACAAGGAGACCAACTCTCGCATAGGCTAGTAGTGAAAAACTGAAGAACCAGACCAAGCTACATTTGGAAGATGGACCGCTCCTCTTGATACATGAAGGACATTACCTCTCAAAGTACTACATGGAACAACCACTCCAACAAGGGTCTGCCAGGGATGATAGACTCAAGAGGGGGGGAGTGTTGACACTCAAGGTCAAGCACAAGCATGGAAGCGCATCAAGGAAGTGGACACAGTAGAAGAAGGAGCATGTAGGGAGCTCCAAAAAGCACGTCAAATTTTCAGAAGAAATCCCTATAAAACTAGTGATTGTTATAATGAAAAACGATTGTAAATACCATTTTCTATTATTGCAACTCCATTGTTTTCAAGCCGAGTAGTCCTTGAGCTTGAGGAGTATTAGAAGTATCATCCTACCAATTTTCATAATTTTTAGACTCCATTTATGCCCCCAAATAAGCCCTAGAACCTAATTTTTAACTAGGCTAGACACTAGGTCTAGAAAGGGCCAAAACCACTCAAAAAAATATAAAAAGGGCTGGAGAGCTCATTTTTGGGGGTTAGCTTGTTAGATATTTGAACTCTTGTAATATATTTCTTTTGTAATCAAAGTCCTTCCATTGTTCCACTCTTTGCTCTCACCTTGTGCACGTGTGTGTGTATGTGTGTGCATGTTTGTGTGCTTTCACCCACACACTTGTGCCGTCACTTGCTCAAGGTCTTCATAACAATCCTCACGTCTCCACAGATTGACATTTATGAGGTGAAGCTCCTCACGTTGGTACTTTCCATTGTGCTAGAGTGACACCACCTTGTCTGTGAAACGTGCCATTATTCCTCACATTTGCTCTTGTAGAATAGCTAACAATGCTTGGGATACACTTACCACATTGTACCAGGCTAGGAATGAGGCTCGTGTTGCTTACCTCCAAAAACAGTTGGAGAGTGAGCATATGAATGAAGGTGATTCTATGGATAGTTTTCTAACAAAGATGAAAGACTTGAAGGAACAATTGATTTCTATTGATGACGTTATATCAGATAGCTCACTTGTGCAGACCGTTCTGAATGGTCTTCCTGATTCATATTAGAGTTTTGCTTTTACTCTTCCTTTGCTGATGAAAGGCAATCCAAATGCCTTGTCATTACCTCACTTCTCACGATACGATACCTTCTAGGTGATCACGACACGATACCACCAGGCTCATGATACGATACCACTACAATCGCGATACGATATTGCTTGTGCTATGTGATATGATACCACAAGGTGCACAATATAACACCAAGTTCTACACGATACGATACCTATCAGTCAATACGATACCAAGTTCTACACGATACGATACCTATCAGACAATACAATACCACTTATGCTACATGATACGATACCACTAAGTGATGATACGATGTCAGAAGGTGCATGATACGATACCACTTGTTGGACGATACCTCACTTCTCACAATATGATACCTTCTAGGTGATCACGATACGATACCACCAAGCTCACGATACAATACCACTCCAACCATGATACGATACTGCTTGTGCTACGTGATACGATACCACAAGGTGCACAATACAATACCAAGTTCTACATGATATGATACCTATCAGATGATATGATACCAAGTTCTACACAATACGAAACCTATCAGATGATACGATACCGCTTGTGCTATGTGATACGATCCACTAGACCTACACGATATGATACCACTCAAATGTGATTGCGATACCTCAACCTGGCGATACACAATACCTTGATGGTATTGCGATACCTCAAGGAGGCGATACACAATACTCAACAAGTATCGCGATACATGGGAGTTCTGGTATCATGATACAAAATCTCAACCCGACATGATACTTGGAGTTTTTGACACCCAAATTAAAAAAATTTTGTGGATATGTGTACCTTATGCCCCTCTCGCCAATCTTTTGTGTCTGTAGATGCAAAAACTCTCACCTTTTCCACCATATTGCACTCGCAATACTAGACGCTAGCCCTCTCATGCCATGTGACTGTCACCCAATTTTTGGGGTATTTTGAGTGTATTTCAAGAGTATTATTTAGTGTTTTAGCTCGGCATCCCCTCTAGGCTTCTTGCTTGCAGCCACAAGTGAAAACGAAGTGAATGTATAGTCGATAATGGAAAAATCTGAGAAGATGAAGGTGGGAGGAAATGGTGGTGATGGTGAAGATGAAGATGAAGAAAAACTCAAAAATTAAACTGAAAATGGTGATTTTTTTACCTTCCAACGTCGCTACTCTATGTCTTACCATCACATGCTCGTCCTCCAAGCTCTCTCCCTGGCAACGGTGCCAAATTTGGTGTCACTATAGCACAATAGCAAGTACCAATGTGAGGAGCTTCACCTCATAAATGTCAACCCGTGGAGACGTGGGGACTGGTATGAAGACCGTGAGCAAGTGATGGCACAAGTGCGTGGGTGAAAGCACACAAGCATGCACACACATTCACACATACACACACATGCACAAGGTAAGAGCAAAGAGTGGAACAATGGAAGGGCTTCGATTACAAAAGAAATCTATTACAAGAGCTCAAATATCTAACAAGCTAACCCCCAAAAATGAGCTGTCTAGCCCTTTTTATAGTTTTTTGAGTGGTTTTGACCCTCTCCAAACCTAGTGTCCAACCTAGTTAAAAATTAGGTTCCAGGTCTTGTTTGGGGGCTCAAATGGAGTCTAAAAATTATGAAAATTGGTAGGATTATACTTCTAATACTCCTCAAGCTCGAGGACTCCTCGTCTTGAACAAAATGGAGTTGCAAAAATAGAAAATGGTATTTACAATGGTTTTTAGTGATAAAAATCACTATTTTTATAGGGATTTCTTCTAAAAATTTGACATGTGCTTTTTGGAGCTCCTTACATGGTCCTTCTTCTTGTGTGCACTTCGTTGATGTGCTTCCATGCTTGTGATTGACCTTGAGTGTCAACACAAGGCTATCAATGCATGTGCCTGAGCATCTCTGCCATCCTAATAAATTTGCTCTGCAATAGATGCAACAGAAACTGTAACACGAATAGGAATCTAAAGAATATCATCATCTTCAATGCCATCTTCATAAGGTTCAATAACTATATTTGCAGGTGTAATACGATGTTTTTCTATTGGGAAAGATGGATGGACACTCCAAGAAATGAGTAGGTACTGCAAATTCCTGTTTTGTACCAGCCCTCTTCCGCTTCAGAGTTGAGTTGTAGGCCCTCTTAGCTTGCCAATGACACTAAATAAGTTCCTATGTACTTTGGAAATGATGCAAGTAATGACTAATTCAAAATAGACTACTTCCAAATCTACACTCCATCAAAAACTTTCTATTTTGGTTCACACACCTGTTGCTTGTTAAGCTCAATGCTTCCACTACAACAGGAATTAAATACATTCATTTTGGAGATATCAAATTAGCTTAAAGATCTAATGGTTCCAAGTGAAATCATTTAAAATGGTTAACTATGCACAGAGCAATCAATTTAGCAAGTGTAGCTTTACCCTTGATTTTTTAGGACCTCTACAAAGAATGAACAGTGACCACTTTGATGAGCGTTTCTACCAATCCACTAAATGGAACGTCTTCAACGTTTCTCCGTATGCGCTAGCCTTAGAGCTGATTCCAATGAGCTATAGAACATTGAAAATGATGGAGTACTGACTGAGATATGAGCAATACAAAATGACTATTCTGAGTGACAATGACAAAGAGATCAACAGATGTAAGCAATGATCTATTGTATTATATGACAATGTTGTACATGATCATTGGCATGATAATCAATGCCCAATGATGGTGAGAAGTGTAGGCTATGATGTGAGCCTTACTCCCTTACAATATATCAACTAAAGGCTCAGAATCAGAGTGATCTAACCGCGAGATTTTACATTCATCTTTTATAGATGCTTCATTCAAAATTTGAATTTGAATTCAACTTTGGCTCTCACTAAAAAGTGATCCACTAATATAGGAGATATTCTTTCTAAGAAACTTGTATCTTTCCTATCCATCTAACTCCAGGAGTTTTGTGGCTCTTACAAATATTCCTTCAAGTCAATTTGACTTTTACAAATGGTAAAAGATAAAGAATCCAGAGCAATGGTTCTCATGGGTCTTCAATCAATTTCACATGAAGTCTTCTCATGCTTAGCCAAGTGTGTAGGCTTGCCATTTGCACCAACAACTCCTCCTCAATCCAAACATCTTGTCTTGATCTTCTTCATCAATCTTCTTGTATGTCCTGCAATCCAATCATAGCTTTAAACCTGCAAAGTTTAGCACAATCAAGTGCTTTGGTCAATAACTTTGCACATTGCATATTAGTTGATACATATGCCGACTGAATTTCCTTGCTCAATAGCTTTTCTCTGACATAATGATAGTGGACCTCTATATTCTTGTTCCTAGCATGATAAATAGGATTTGCTGCAAGATGTAAGGAACTTGTATTATCTCCAAAAATCATTGGAGGTATAGTATGCAATCCCAAATCTGCATATAGCAATCTAATCCATATGGCCTCTTGAGTAGCATTGGCCAATCATCTATATTTTGATAGTAGGTTGCTTCTTGGAAGACCATGATATAGCCTTGTCACTTGCAAAAGATAGATAACCTGAGGTACTTGTATCATCTTTGCAACATGGCCAATCTGCATCTGAGTATATCTTGATATCCAAATCTGAAGTATAAGGAAAGTATAAACCTTGATTTTGAGTGCCCTTAAGGTACTTAAAAATTCTCTTGGCAGCTTCCAAATGAGGTACTCTAGGTTTGTGCATAAATTGACTTAAAACAGTTACTCCTTAAGCAATATCAATCCTTGCCAATGTAGCATAATTTAAGCTTCCCACTATGCTTTGTCATCTTGCAATATTTTCAAGCACATCACCATCATGAGCACTTAATTTTTGGTTCATCTCCATAGGAGTGCTTGCTACCTTGGCATCTTGCAATTGAAATTTCTTCAACATATCATGTACATACTTTCTTTGAGTAATTAAATGCCAGAGTTTGTATAGACTAACTCAAGTCAAAGAAAATACTTTAGTGATCCAAGATCACTGATTTTGAACTCCTACGTCATTTGATTTTTTATTTGCTTGATGCCATTAACATCATTACTTGTAAGTATGATATCATCAACATACATACATAGATATATCACCTTTGAATCACTTCTCTTAACAAACAGAGAAGTATCTGCTTTACTCATGATGAATCCTTGGTCCTGAAGGTATGTAGTCAACCTAAGGTTCCATGCCCTAGGTGCCTGCTTTAATCCATAAAGAGCTTTATTCAGTTTACATACATATGTTACCTTGCTTGGGTCCTCATAGCCAGGAGGTTGAGACATGTACACTCCTCTAAAATCCAGCCATTTAGAAATGCATTTTTTACATCCAATTGGTACATGTTCCAATTCTTTGATGCAACCACACTTACCAATACCCTGATGGTTGGCATCTTAGCCATAGGTGAGAAGGTTTCTTCATAATCAACTCCTTGGGTTTGTGCAAAACCCTTAGCCACAAGTCTATCTTTGTACCTGCTTATTGATCCATCAGAATTTCTCTTGATCTTGTAGATCCACCTAGAACCAATTACCTTCATAGACTCCTTCTTTGGCACTAGCTCCCAAGTATCATTCCCCTTGAGTGCTTCAATTTCTTCATCCATAGCTTCCTTCCATTCTGCCTTGGTCTTTGCCTCTTCATATGATGATGGCTCTTCAAGTGACAGATCTTTGGCAAGATAAATAGAATGCTTAGTAACTAAAGATGTGTCATACCCATATCTTATTGGTTTCTTGCTCTCCCTTTGTGGTCTTTTGATTGCTTGGTTGGATGATTCACGTATATCCTCCAACTTCTTCATCTTGACTTTGCCTTTGGACTTCCATGCCTTGAATTCTTCTAGGTTGATGATGTCCTCATCATCTGAGTTTATGTCTTCAATCTGGTTAGGCTCCTCCTTGGTGAGGCTTGGATATTCCTCTTCCAAGTTGTAAGGCAAATTTACTTTCCTGCATTCACTTTCAAACCAAGAATCATTCTCATCAATGACAACATCTCTACTGACCATAAATTCTTCGTTGGAAGGATTGTAAAACCTGTATCCTTTCTGACTCAAGTCATACCCAATGAAGATGCACTTCTCTACCTTAGGGTCTAGCTTACCTCTGATTTGAGAAGGGATATGCACATAAGCAACACATCCAAAGATCGTGCAATGATCAAGTGAAGGTCTTCTACCATGCCATGCTTCATATGGGGTCATCCCATCAAGAGATTTTGATGGCAACCTATTAACAAGATAAGTAGCAGTAGATACACTTTCTACCCACAAATAATTAGGTAGTTTTTTCTCATTTAGCATTGACCTAGCTGTTTCAACAATTAGTCTATTTCTCCTCTCTGCCACCCCATTTTGCTCAGGGTTATACCTTGTTGTAATTTCTCTCTTGATTCCTCTATCCTGCAAGAATGTATCAAACTCATTTGAGAATTACTTACCTCCTCCATCTGACTTTAGTCTCTTTAGGCTTCTTCCTGTTTGGTTTTCAACAAGTGCAAGATACTTCTTGAAGCAACTGAATACTTCATCTTTGTGCTTCATAAAATATAAGATAGTCCACCTACTGAAGTCATCAATGAAAGATACATAATACCTTGATCCAAAAATTGAGGGATCCTTACTTGGTCCCCATACATATGCATGAACAAGCTCCAAGTAGTCCTCATGCATGTAGCCTTTCCTTGAGAAGGGTAACCTGTGAGATTTTCCAAACTCACAAGCACCACATTTATAGATCATGTGTTGCTTGGATACATTGGGTATCCCAAGCACACATTGATCTCTACAAACTTGCTTTACGATTCTCTCACCAATGTGTCCTAGTCTCTTATGCCAAATTTCAAGCTCTGACAATGTTTGGTCTTTGTAACTATAGAGTGCAATATTCCTTGTATCTTCATGTTCAAAAGTAAATAATCTACTTGCCTTTTATCTTTTGGCAATTCTCTTGAATCCATGCTGGGGATCCTCCACAAATTCTCCATATTTGTTGAACCTGACGTGCAACCTTTTTCCACAATTTTTCCAACACTCATCAATTTTTAGGTAATTGTAGGTACATATAGAACCCTGCTCAACAGATTTCATTTTAGCATTTCCTACCTTGATCACTGAGTGCTTGGCGTCATCACCTATTTGTACCTGATGTTTTCCCTTAGGTTCCTCAAGGTCAGAGAGAAGAGCTACATTGCCTGCCACATGGTTTGAGCGTCCTGAGTCAATCTAGAAGAGATGTTCATCATTCATACCTTGCTTTGAAGTCATATTCATAATCAGAAGAGAATCATCTTGTTCCTCTATATAATTGTTATAGTCTTTCCTTGATTTGTAGCCTCCTTGGTAGTTGTTATTGTAATTGTTGTTGTAGTTGTTGTAGTTTTTATTGTAACCTTGATTAAGGTTGAATCTCCCTCTTGATTGAGTATATCCACCTCTTTGGAAACCTCTACCTCTCTGATTCTTGAAGTTCCTGTAACACTCATCTCTAGTGTGATTTGACAAACCACAAATATTACATGGGGAAGAGTTGAAAGGTCTCCCCCTACCTTGCTTACCTCCTCTACCCTTACCTCTTGAGTTTCTACCTCTCCTTGCATATTTGGCTTGAGAGGTTGTACCTTCATCCTCAATCTTCTTGCTTTTCCTTTCTCTTTAGACTTGCCTTTATCTGTGTATAGGGTAGAAGAGCTATTTCCTCTTGATGAATCTCCATTCTTGTTGAGCTTGGCTTCATGGGTAAAAATTTTCCCCATGAGTGTGGTAAGATATGAAATTTGCATTTCCATGTACAAGTCCGTAGCAATTGTGAAGCTTTCCCATTTTTCATCTACCTTAATGTCATTGATCACTTGTCTAACAATTTGCTCCTCTTCAATTTCTTCTCCTATGCTTGCCAATTGGTCAGCCACATCCTTGACTTTGGTCACATACTCTGAGATGCCTTGCTTGGGTTGCTTTCTTTGAGTGGTAAACTCAATCCACAATTGGTTCTTCCTAGCCCTTGTGTTGGAAGAAAAATATGAAGAAAATGTTTCCCAAGTCTCTTGGGATGTCTTACAGTTCCTAATGTGTAGAAGAAGAAAGTAAAAAATTGAGTTAAGTAAGTATGACCTTGCTAATGCATCTTTGGCACACCATGAATTCAGTCTTTCATGCTCCTCTCTTGTAGGTTGTCCTTTGCTTCTGAAAATCGGCATCTCCTCATCTCCTGAGATGTATCCATAGAGACTCCTTCCTTGCAAGTATGTCTTCATCCTCAAGGACTATACTTCATAGTTGTTCCTGTCTAATTATCAATGAAAGAAGGAAAAACCATCTCCCATTTTACCTTAGCTTTGCTCTACTACCACTGTTGGGAAAGATGGATGGACACTCCAAGAAATGAGTAGGTACTGCAAATTTTTGCTTTGTACCAGCCCTCTTCCACTTCAGAGTTGCGTTTTAGGCCCTCTTAACTTTCCAATGACACTAAATAAGTGCCTATGTACTTTGGAAATGATGCAAATAATGATTAATTGAAAACAAACTACTTCCAAATCTACACTCCATCAAAAACTTTCTATTTTGGTTCACACACCTGCTGCTTGTTAAGCTCAGTGCTTCCACTATGGTAGAAATTAAATAAATTCCTTTTGTAGATATCAAATAGCTTAAAGATTTAATGATTCCAAGTGGAATCACTTAAAATGGTTAACTATGCATAGAGCAATCAATTTAGCAAGTGTAGCTTTACCCCCGATTTTTTAGGACCTCTATAGAGAATGACTAGTGACCACTTTGATGAGCTTTTCTCCCAATCCACTAAATGGAATGTCTTCAAAAACTGGTTGTATGTAGTAGACTTAGAGCTGATTCAAATGAGCTATAGAACATTGAAAATGATGGAGTATTGAGTGAGATATGAGCAATACAAAATGATTGTTTTGAGTGACAATGATAGAGAGATCAACAGATGTAAGCAATGATCTATCGTATTGTATGACAATGTTGTACATAATCATTGGAATGATAATCAATGCCCAATGATGTTGAGAAGTGTAGGCTATGAAGTGAGCCTCACTCTCTTACAATATGATCAACTAAAGGCTCGGAATTGGAGTGATCTAACCGCGAGATTTTACATTCATCTTTTATATATGCTTCATTCAAAATTTGAATTTGAATTCAACTTTGGCTCTCACTAAAAAGTGATCCACTAATCTAGGATATATTCTTTCTAAGAAACTTGTATCTTTCCTATCCATCTAGCTCCATGAGTTTTGTCGCTCTTACAAATATTCCTTCAAGTCAATTTGACTTTTACAAATGGTAAAAGATAAAGAATCCATAGCAATGGTTCTCATGGGTCTTCAATCAATTTCACATGAAGTCTTGTCGTGCTTAGCCAAGTGTGTAGGCTTGGCATTTGCACCAACATTTTCAACACCCTGCACAATGTTCCACAATCCTTTTTCAACCAATACATGTTGCATCATGGCCACTGACTAAAATACCCTGATGTAGAAAAATGCATGTATCTCAAAAAGTTGAACAGAACTACCTTGATGAGTTCTACTAAACCTGTAGCAGACATCAAGACACTTATATTGGTGAACTGAAACTTGTATATATCTTGGCACAAAAAGATGAAATAGCCTGCACAAGTGTTGTGATAGTGTGTTTCGAGGCCAAATTGAGCTCAAATCGCGATTTTGGCACCACAAAGTGCAGCAATTTGGATCTCCTAATCACCTTGAGTATGCTCACCAAATTTCATGCAATTTTGAGACTGTGACCAGAGGGGTGTCCACGATGCCCTAGATGAAGTGGTGACCTGATCTGATACCAATTGCTAGTGTTGGACATCTACAGAAGCACGCGAACAACACAAGGAAGAAGAAGAATCTTGGAGCACAACACACAATACTGAATGTATTACCGATAGAATTTACAAAGATGAGTAACCCGTTAGGGCTATAGGCGTATATACAAGCCGATGAAAAAGACCTCTTGAAGAGGGAAAAAGTGCCCCAGCAGTCCTAGTGTGTTCACACACATCACTACCTAAATATATCAACAAGTCTTAGAGTCCATTGACAAAGAAGGGGGTCTTAGTATAATTTTGGTATTTAAAAATTAAAGTGTTTGAAGAATGGAATGGGTCTTTTGTGGGGTTGAAGCCTTGGGCCTAGATGCCATTCACTCTAATCAATTTATAATGCTTGGAAATGTAGTTTTTCTTTAACCGAATTTATTTGATTGAATAGTTGACTGGCCTTGAAATAGCTTGCACTAGTTCCACCATTTTGACACATAATTTAGTTCCCTCAATCTCCAAATCGGCTCTAGGATAGATCTTGTATATTTCGGATATGATTCATCCTTCTTTGAGATGAGCCTAGTATGCTTTGAACATCATAACTAAGCCCATGGGATCTTCTAGGACTGATCTTGGCTTGCAGATGGGTGATACAGATGCTAGGATGTGATAGGATGAAGTATGAAAGATCTTATTGAGCTAGTTTCTTAGACATTAGGAGGAAACCTTTAGAATAGACAAAGTCAGAGAGTGATCACAATAAGTGTTGCTACACTTGTGGAGGTGATCACCATTGCCAACACATGCCCGATGCAAGTCCAAAATGTGCCAACCCTACAAGTATACTATTGCACAATAGAAAGAAAGTACACCATGGGCATAGTGATAAATGAAGAAATGGACTCCTCACTGCAATGAGGATGGTGTTGGCATCATACAGGAAGAAGCAAGTACGGGCATACATGCAGATCTAGCACTGAGGCAACCCATTAAATGTTTTCAATCTTTACACTACTATAAAAGTGATTCTCATCACTGACAACCATTGTAAATACCGTTTCACCTTTTTGTAGCTCCATTTTGTGCAAGCCGAGGATTCTTTGAGCTTGAGGAGCTTTAGAAGTAATTGCCTACCAATTTTCATATTTTTTGGATCTCGTTTGAGCCCTGAAATAAGCCCTGCAACCTAATTTTTAAGTAGGCCGGACACTAGGTCTGGACAGGGCCAAAGCTAGTCAAAAACTATAAATAGTTCTAGAGAGCTCATTTTTGGGGCTAGCTTCTTGTAGTCTTGCCTTGTATGAGAACTTGGTTGTAATAGAAGTGATTCCATTGTCTTACTCTCTTTGTTCTTGCTGTGTGTGCGCGTGTGTGTGTGTATGTGTGTGTGCTTATCACTCACACATTTGTGCCTTCACTTGCTCGAGGTCTTCATACCATCCTCACGTCTTCCCGGATTGACATTAAAGGAGATGCTACTCATCACTGAGCTACACCAAATTTTGGCACCGTTGCCGGGGATCGAGCTTTGAGGACAAGCGTGTGATGGTAAGACGTAGAGAGGACGCGTTGGAATGGTAAGTAGTAGGTAATTTTCTTGTTTTTTTTCTCCATCTCCATCTCCATCTCCATCTCCATCTCCATCTCCATCTCCATCTCCATCTCCATCTCCATCTCCATCTCCATCTCCATCTCCATCTCCATCTCCATCTCCATCTCCATCTCCATCTCCATCTCCATCTCCATCTCCATCTCCATCTCCATCTCCATCTCCATCTCCATCTCCATCTCCTTCTCCTTCTCCATCTCCATCTCCTTCTCAACTTCATATTCCCTCTTCCATTTCATTCTCCTCATTTGCTTTGTGCGTGTTTGAGAGAGAGCGAGTGTGTATTGTTGTTTTTGTGTGTTTTTGCATGATTCTTGCAAGTTGTAGTATCCTCACCATCTCCAGCAAGCTCAACAGGTACGGAACTTCTCTGCGCATGCCCCGAGGCGTCGAGCTCGAGCTATCGCAACACACCGAAAAACTGACCCTATCACAATTCTGAGTGCACCATGACACAGTGCAGCTTGAGAGCTCCTAGAATCACTAGCATGATCAGGAAAATTCACCATATCCCGGTCTATCACGACACACCGAGGTATCGCGACACACCGAGGTATCACGACACACCGAGGTATCGCGACACACCGAGGTATCGCGACACACCAACCTATCGCGACACACCCATCTATTGCAACACACCGAGGTATTGCTACACACCGAGGTATCACGACACACCGACCTATCGTGACACACCCGTCTACCATGACACACTGAGGTATCGCGACACACTGAGGTATCGCGACACACCGACCTATCGCGACACACCCAAGTATCGTGACACACCGAGGTATCGCGACACATCGACCTATCGCGACACACTGACCTATCACGACACACCCGTCTATCGCGACACACCGACCTATCGCGACACACCACACTTATCGCAACACATCGACCCGAGCTATTGCGATACATAGGCCTCACGAATAATTTTTTGGAGTGTAATAATTGATTGACTTGGGATATTTTTTGGGCTTGATTTCTAACATATTGGGACTACCTTAGAGCCTTAGAAGTGGGAAAAACACCGAGAAAATCATAAAAAAATTCTTGAACATTGAGAGCCTGTTTTGAACCCTAAATGCCTGAACAGTCATAACTTCCTCATACGAAATCCGTTCGGAGTGATCTTAGGCTTGTTGGAAAGCTCGTGGGGAGTACCCAAGGGTTATGGTAAAATTAAGGTCAAGATTATTAGATAGGGTATTTTGAAGTTGACCATACCCAAGGGTAGGAAAGCTGAGGAATCTTTAGGATTGTCTTCCTCAAATCCAAAGAACAAGTTGATCTCTGAATTGCATGAATGAAATTGGTCTTTTGTGTTTTTTAAATCGAAAATCTTGAGCTAATATTGGGGCTTTTACAAGTCTATTGAGAGCATCAAAGGGCAATCCAAGCAAGATTAAGTGCAAGCTTTGGAACACGCTTCCTGGGCATACAAGGAAGACCAAGGAAGGAGCCTTAAGGTTGGAAATTCTCAACACCCTCTGTCAATTCCTAGCTTAGGCTAAGTACGACTTAGGTGTGGTGATTAATTATGTTGATATATTTAGGTAGTGATGTGTGTGAACACTCTAGGACCGCCGGGGCACTTTTTTCCCTCTTTAAGAGGTTTTTTTCCCCTGGCTTGTATATACGCCTATTGCCCTAATGGGCTACTTATCTTTGTACATTCTCTAGTAATACATTCAGTCTTGTGTGTTGTGCTCCAAGCTTCTTCTTCTTCCTTGTGCTGTTCGCGTGCTTCCGCAGACGTCTATATCCAACAATTGGTATCAGAGCAGGTCGTCGCTTCTTCTAGGGTGCCATCGACACTCCTCCGTTTGCAGTCTCAGATTCGCACGAAATTTGGTGAGCATACTCAGGGTGTTTCCGAGATCAAAACTGCTTCGCTTTGTGGTGCCGAAATCGTGCTCTGAGCTCGTTTCGGCCTCCGAATGCACTATCGTAGCGCTTGTGCAGGCTATTTTGTCCTTTTGTGCCAAAGGTATATACCAGTTTCTGTTCGACAGTTTAAGTGTCTCAAAGTCTGCTACAGGTCTAGCAGAACTCGTATGGGCAGTTCCGTTCAACTTTTTGAGATACAGTCAATTTTTTGCATCAAGGTATTTTAGTCACCGGCCATGGCTGAAAGCAGTGATGTATTCCATATGTTGGCTGTTGAGGATAAGTTGGATGGTACCAACTACCCATTATGGGCTTATATGATGCGACATGTACTGGTTGCAAAAGGATTGTGGAACATTGTGCAGGGTGTTGAAAGACGTCCTGTTACACCTGTAACGACAGGTACTGCAAATACAGGTGTTGGAGTTGATGAAGATGGTGTCGAAGATGATATTCCGCAGATTCCTGTTCATGCTGCTGTTTCTGTTGCATCTATTGCAGAGCAGATTCGTTGGGATGGCAGAGATGCCCAGGCACATGCATTGATAGCTTTGTCTGTCAAACGTGCCATTATTCCTCACATTCGCTCTTGCAGAACAGCAAAGGATGCTTGGGATACACTTACCACTTTGTACCAGGCTAGGAATGAGGCTCGCGTTGCTTACCTCCGAAAACAGTTGGAGAGTGAGCACATGAATGAAGGTGATTCTATGGACAGTTTTCTTACAAAGATCAAAGACCTGAAGGAACAATTGATTTCTGCTGATGAGGTTATACCAGATAGCTCACTTGTGCAGACCGTTCTGAATGGTATTCCTGATTCATATCAGAGTTTTGCCTCTACTCTTCGGTTGATGATGAAAGGCAATCCGAATGCCTTGTCATTTGAGGAATTAGTCTCTGTTCTGTTGCACGAAGATTAGTCCAGGAAGAACAGGTCCATTATGCGTGTTGCAGATCAAGCTTTCCTGGCTAGTCAAAAGGGCAAAGGAAAATGGAGCTCTTCTACTAGTAAGCAGAAATCTGCAAATGCTGCACAATCGAAGAACCAGGATAAAGATGAGAAGAAATCAAAAAAGCAGAAATTGTTTTGCAAGTACTGTAAAGGAAATGATCATATCATAAAGAACTGTCCAAAACTGGCTGCTAAAGAGGCAAAGAAGAAAGAGGCTGGAATGGTTGTTGCAGAGGCCTCTACACCAAAAATAGAGTCTGCAAATCTTGTGCAGGAAGAAGAATGGGGGTTTACTACTGTCTGCAATTTTGACCCATCTTCTCATGATCAGTGCATGTCTGCAGTAGACTCAGATGTTTGGTACTTTGACAGTGGGGCGACCAAACATATTACCTCGCAGCGCAGTTTCTTCTCTTCACTCGAGCCTGCCCCTACAGGGAATACTGTCACATGCGCCAATAACTCCTCTTATCCTGTTATGGGAGTTGGTAAGATCATTCTGACTACTGCTGATGGTAGTTCTTTCACTTAGATAGATGCTTTATTTGTGCCAGGGATAAAAAAGAACCTGTTATCAGTTTCTGCATTAGCCAAGATTGGCTTGGTTGTGAAATTCGTTGATGACAGGTGTACAGTCCATGATCTCTCAAATGGCGATGTGATTATTGCTCCTGGCATTTTATGTCGTGGGCTGTATAAGCTCATAGACTATGAAAGATCTGTGAATGATTCGGCATGTGCAGTTCATGATTCTCAGGCTATGTCAGATGCAAAGCTTTGGCATGCACGCTTTGGTCATCTAAATTTTGCTAGTTTGTTACACCTGCAGAAATCTGAAATGGTGTCCTCTTTGCCCAAACTTGAGGCACCAGGAAAACATGTTTGTGAAGGCTGTATTTCGGGCAAAATGCAGCGTTCTTCCTTTCCAAAAGATGGTTCAGTTCGGGCTATGCAAAAATTGCAACTTGTACATAGTGATGTCTATGGTCCTATGCAGACACCCTCTTTTGGAAATTATCTTTACTTCGTGAGTTTCATTGATGATTTTTCCAGGCATGCATGGGTATATCCACTCAAAGCAAAGTCCGAAGTGTTCATGTGCTTCAAACAGTTTTTGGTTTTGGCTGAAAATCTATCAGCATGTAAAATGGGCACCCTCTGTTCTCATCGAGGGGGGGAATATATGTCTTCAGATTTTAATGCATTTCTGGCTGAACGTGGGATAAAACACCAGTGTACAGTGCCGTATACACCTCAACAGAATGGAGTTGCGGAACGAAAGAACAGGTCACTCATGGAGATGGCGAGGTGCATGGTCAAAAGTCAGGCTTTACCACATAGTTTCTGGCTTGAGGCTGTCATGTGTGCAACATATGTACTGAATAGGTGTCCCACTAAAGCACTGCATTCTATCACTCCATATGAGGCTTGGCATGACCGCAAGCCATCTGTTGCTCATCTGCGTGTTTTTGGTTGTTTGGCATATGCATTAGTGCCTGAACAACATCGCAGAAAATTGGATGATAAGGCAGTAAAATGTATTTTTGTTGGGTATAGTTCTGAAAGTAAAGGCTATCGTCTGTATCATCCACAGACTAAACGCATTCTGGTTAGCCGTGATGTTGTCTTTGTGGAAGATGCTATTCAGACATTGCTTTCATGTACTAAGGAGACATCTGTTAGCTCCAAAGACATGTATGATACTTTGATGCCTCTTTTTACAGGTGGACAGGCTAGTGCTGGTCCTAATGAGGCAACTTCTGAGCCTTTGCAGGTTTCATATGATGATGCAGATCATTCCATTTCTGATGCAGATTTACATGATGCACTTGTTGATGAGAGAGCTGATATTGAGCAGGCAAAAACTATGCCAAAATGGTTGGTGCAGACTTTGCGTGACAGCAAATTAGATGCACCTTTGTCATATCGTACTCGTTCAGGCTCTCATAGTGCCTCCTTTGCATCAGATTGCTATGCTATGGCTGCATCTAGTCTCTGTGATGAGAATGAGCCTGTTTCTTTTGATGAAGCACAAAATTCAGAAAATTGGATGGTTGCTATGCAATCTGAATATGATGCTATAATGAAGAATGGTACATGGTCTTTATGTGACTTGCCTCCTGGCAAGAAGGCCATTGGCACTAAGTGGGTATACAAGCTGAAGCGTAAACCTGATGGTACAGTTGATAGGTATAAGGCTAGGCTTGTTGCAAAGGGTTATGCACAGGAAAGAGGCATTGATTTTGATGAGACCTTTGCACCTACATGCCGTATGACTACTGTTCGGAGCATTTGTGCACTTGCAGCCCATCATGGTTGGAATGTACATCAGTTGGACATTAAAACAGCATTTCTGAATGGTGACTTGCATGAAGAAGTGTATGTTTTGCAGCCCCGTGGCTTTATGCAGAAAGGGCATGAAAACCATGTTTGCAGGTTAAAGAAGGCATTTTATGGTTTAAAGCAAGCACCACGTGCTTGGTATGAGAAGATACATGCCTATCTGATTGCACATGGTTTTGAGAACAGTCCAACTGAAAGCACCTTATATGTTAAACGTGCTAATGATGTGCTTCTGATCATTGTTGTCTATGTTGATGACATGCTGCTCACTGGTCCTATTGAGACACATATTGCTGATTTTAAGGCTGATTTGCATGCCTCATTTGAGATGTCTGATTTGGGGCATTTGCATCACTATTTGGGCATTCAGTTTATGCACGTTGATGGTGGAATGGCTTTGTGTCAAACGAAATATATTGACACATTATTGCAACGTTTTGGCCTTGAAGACTGTAAGCCTATTGCCACTCCTATGGAGACAGGTTTACGATTGAGTCTTCATGATGTTGGAGATGCATTTGATGCTGTTCTCTATCAGCAGGCTGTTGGATGCTTGATTTACTTATGCATTACTCGGCCAGATATTCAGTTTGCTGTCTCACAGATGAGCAGGTTTATGCATTGCCTAGGAGTCACACATTGGAAAGCGGTTAAGCTCATCTTTCGCTACTTGAGTGGTACTCAGCTACTTGGGTTGTTTTATCCCAAGGGGGGATCACTACCGCCAGATCTGCATGCTTTTTCTGACTCAGATTGGGCTGGTTGCTATGACACTCGTGTGTCCACCAGTGGTTTTTGCTTCATGCTTGGTAGCTCATGTATATCTTGGTTGAGCAAGAAGCAGCCTACTGTGGCCACTTCCAGTTGTGAGGCTGAGTATAGGGCAGCTTTGACAGCGACTGTTGAGTGTGTGTGGCTCAGACACCTTATGGATGATTTGGGTGTTGGCCAGTCTTCTGCCACCACCATCTTCACTGATAGTCTGAGCGCATTGGCAGTTGCGAGGAACCCTGTGTTCCATGCTCGCACTAAGCACATTGAGGTGCATTATCACTATGTCAGGGAGAGGTTCTGTGCTAGGGAGATCAGCTTGGCATATGTGCCCACACAGGAGAACATTGTAGACCTTTTCACGAAGGCTCTGCCTAGGGAGAAGTTTGAAGCTTTCCGCAAAGCTTTGGGCTTACTTCCTTTTGTGGAGTGATTTCCACATAGCTTGGCACTTCCTTATACATGAGTGCCAGCTCCTTGTTCACCGCATCACTCCCAGGGGGGATTTGTTGATATATTTAGGTAGTGATGTGTGTGAACACTCTAGGACCGCCGGGGCACTTTTTTCCCTCTTTAGGAGGTTTTTTCCCCCCGGCTTGTATATACACCTATTGCGCTAATGGGCTAATTATCTTTGTACATTCTCTAGTAATACATTCAGTCTTGTGTGTTGTGCTCCAAGCTTCTTCTTCTTCCTTGTGCTGTTCGCGTGCTTCCGCAGACGTCTATCTCCAACAAATTAAAGCAACATCATGCACGAATTAAGTCCAAGAGAACTAATCAACTAAGGACAAGCATTAGGTAGATCTTAAGTGCGAAAACCCTAAGGGAAAAAAGTAAACTTGATTCAATCAATTATCAAGTGCAAAATTCACTTAAGTACTCCTGAGGACGTGATTTTAAACAAGAGCTTAACACAATAACCAACTAAAAAGAACAAAGTGAGTGATACAAACTAACCTGCAACGAGAGTGTACGTGGAACTAGGGGGTAGAAAACCCAGGCATATGAACCTTAGGTCAGGAAGACACATAGGCCGGGACAGACAAAGCCTCAAATCCTCTGAAGCTAGTGTCAATCACACTCCTAGGTCTTGGGCCGAGCAGTTGAGCAATTATTCAAACCACCCCAACTCTGAGACTAGCGAATCAGAGATGTCTCAGGGTATTGAGAGACCCATAGGAAGTTCAGGTGTGGCCTACCTACAAAAGGTTGAAGGTCCTTACAAGAATCAACTTGAATATCTTAGGACCAACCGATTAGGTGCTTACATCTATGAGGAAGGCTTAGGAAGATCTGTGGTCCAGATCAAAAACCCAGATCAACCCATTCGGCTAGAACATCCAGCAGTCAAGTTTGAAAATGGAGCATACCTGGACAAAGAAGGAACCATATACGTGGTCACCAGTCACCCAGATAGGACATACGAATTCGGGAATGTGATTCCAGAGATGGACATAGGCGACCTAGAGCAAGGGAACATAAGTGGAGAGCCTAAAACCCCTCGAGGCAAATCAATCCTCACCAGAATTATCACGCCGGAATGGGTTCCCCAGGATAGTAAGAGCATAGATCTGCTCTTGAACCGAGAGACTGATGAAGCCTTTTGGAGGTACAAGCCTGGTCATGAATTGTGGAAACATGTGGCGAAACAAGTGCTAGACGTAGCGAAATCACGTTCCCAGGTAGGATCTCATAGAACAATGCCAGAAATACCATTGGATAAGATAGGAGACATGAGTGAAGGAGAACAAGGAAATACCTATCTCCCAGTTACCCATCAGGGATACACAACCAAGGCAATTTTGGACTCAGGTGCAGGAGTTGCAATTGCTACCACTTCCCTATGGAAGCGTTGGGGCAAGCCAGCACTCAAGCCAATGAGAATGAAATTGCAGATGTCCGATGGTCATATTGAGAGGCCCTTAGGATTGTTAGAAGGAATAACTCTCACTACATGTGGTGTTGAGTTCGAGCATAGTTTTGCCATATGCGACTTTAGCAAAAACCAAGCCTACGAGATGATTTTGGGAAGACCATTTATGCGACAGTTGCAAGTGGTACAGGATTGGGGAACCAATTCATTGTACTTGCAACACTTAGGTGCCACAACCAAAGTTAATCTCAAGGATTACTCTCATAGGGATGTACCTCCCATCCAATGGAATCCCATCCATAGAGCCAAACATGATACTGAGTCTGTGCATTCCATAGGATCAGGATCCTCATGGATGCATGAAGACACCCACTTATGGATGTGCAAAGTGGCGGTAGAAGAAGAGAAGAGAGAAAAAGCCAGAGAGGTAGGTGCGAAAGAGACACATAGATCAATTCAAGACCCAGCCTATGCACCTGTAGTATTTCCTGACGAAGAGTTTGAACCTCATGGTTGGGCGGAAACTTTAGCAACAATGGATGTAGCCATCCATGAAGAACAATGGACACCCCACTGTGACAAGGATGGCTATGACATTTCAGTCTTCTCCATAGAGCCAATCATGGGAGATTCGGTTATGGAAGAATGCATTAGGGGAAAAAGTGAGCACTGCATGGGCCTTGTAAGGATCCCTAATTTTTTGGGATTAAAATTAATCTTCTCTAGTATTGAGGAGAAAAAAAACCACTAGTGGTTTTTAATATAAAAATACTATTTCCAAGATACCACACTTGATGAATTCTTGTATTGGATTCGTGAATATTAGGAGCCGTTGGATATCTATCACGAAAACATATGAGATTAACGAATGTTTCTCTGGTAAAACAAGACAAAATAGATCGCTCAGTAGGATTGGGTTGGGATGGGTCTGACAAAAAATGACAAAATAAAGCTCTCAGTGTGCTTGGGGTCGTGGGCGTTCAAAGCCATTCAATGCTAATCGTGGACGGACGCGATTGAATAAGCTTTGTCTAGCAGAAGAAGACAAAATAGACCATCACATCACTTGTATGATGAGGGAAGAAGGAAGAGAGAGAGTGTGAACATCGATTTGCACTGGGAATTCTGGCAGAAAACGACAAATGAAGCCTCACATCAACCGAGTTCTTATCAGCCATTGGATGCTCGTAGATCGAATGAAAGAGATTCAAACGCGATTCAGCTTGGCTTGGATTTAAGAAGAGTCGTTGGATCCTTTGGTGATCTAATGGCTTTAAAATGAAGATTCCATCTATTTAATGCCATGGCTTGAGAGCCACTAGATTCATTTTCTCATCCAACGGCGGACAAAAAAAGGTGCATTCCCTTTCTTCTTTCAAGCTCCATCTTCGGATGTCCTAAATATCCAACGGCCCAAATCAAATTCGGTTGGAGAAATTTGAATTTTGCAGCCCATGAAACCACTAAGGGAGGATTTCAGTTGTTTTGACTACTCCAAACCAAGGGAAACCTAGGCCTAGCCTACTTCATTGAGGCTCTAGACTGTGTCCACCAGCTTCCTCTCATTGGTCCATCACTAATCACCCCTTAATCTAAAAGGCCCATGCAGGGTTCATTTTTTCCCCTAATGGTGAACCTAGCACTGATGCATTCAAGGATGCAAGTGACTCCGATCTAGAGTCAATCATTATGGACCCGCCTTTTGCATCAGATGAAGAATACTTCTATGAAGTAGAAGTTCACTCTCAGAGACATGAAGAGCTCACAAATGATGTAAGGTTAACCACGCAAGTGGCCACCAAGAGTGAAGGAAAGAAAAGGAAGAAGAGGGAAGTCACACCAAAGGAAGAAGAATCTTTGTTTGAGGTCCGTGAACATTTCAAGAAGTATGAAGTTGAAGATAGAAGAGTCATGATAAGAATGCCTAAACGTGAGGCACAAGCGGGAGAGGCCTATGATAACAAAGAAACCACCAAGAAAATAGTGGTAGCCATAGAAGAAGGAGAGGAGAGATGCACATACGTTGGACATGACCTGACTGAAGAAGAAGAGCAAGAGTTGATAGCCTTGCTGAGAGAATATAGAGATGTATTCGCTTGGAGCTACAAGGACCTAAAAGGTGTAGACCCTGACATATGCTCACACACGATCCCCATGACCTCAGATGCCAGACCCTCTAAACAAAAGCCATACACATACAATGACAACTATGCTGCCAAGATCAAAGAGGAGATAGATCGCTTGGTTGAAGCTGGATTCATCTATGAAATTGAGCACACTGAGTGGGTATCCCCCATTGTAGTGGTGCCCAAGAAGAATGGAAAGCTACATGTGTGCATTAACTTGAAGAAGGTTAACGCAGCCACAATCAGAGATAGTTATCCGCTTCCTATCACTGAGCATCTGTTAGAAACAGTAGCAAGCAAGGAAGTGTATAGCTTCCTAGATGGGTTCTCTGGCTACAATCAAGTAGCCATTGCACCAGAAGATCAGCATAAGATGGCTTTTGCCACAGAGTGGGGCATATTTGCTTTTCGGGTAATGCCATTTGGACTTACCAATGCTCCTGCAACCTTCCAAAGATTGATGTGTCACGTGTTTAAAGATTTCTTGAGGAAGAATTTGGAAGTCTATGTTGATGATCTTTGCGCTCATTCCAACATTAGACAGACCCATATACCTGAACTTAGACAAATCTTTGACAAATGTAGAGAATATCAAGTCTGCTTGAACCCAGAAAAGTGTGTTTTCATGGTCAGGCAAGGCAAAATTCTAGGACACATAGTGTCAAAGAATGACATATCCACGGATGAGGAGAAAGTGAGAGCCATTGCAGAACTACCTAGGCCAAGGAATGTCAAGGAGGTGCAGGCCTTCATGGGGCACTGTGGTTACTACTGCCCATTCATTCACATGTATGCCGTCATTGCAAAGCCGCTGTATGCTCTTCTAACTAACTTTGAGTGGACTGATGAATGTGAGAACTCTTTCAAGGAGCTCAAACGAAGGTTATGTTCAGCACCAATCTTGACCACGCCAGATTGGAACAAGCCATTCCCTGTGCATGTGGATGCATCAAACTATGCTATTGGATGTGTGCTTGCACAACCTACTGGTGAAGGTAATATGGATCTACCAATTGCCTATGCTAGTAGACAACTGAATGCGGCTGAACAAAACTATACCACCACTGAACGAGAAGGATTAGGCATGGTATATGCGGTTAAAAATTTTAGACACTAATTGCTTGCAAATAAGTTTAAATTTTTTACTGACCATCAAGCATTGTTATATCTTGTGAACAAGCTATGCAATACAGGTAGATTAGTCAGATGGTTTCTCTTGCTAATGGAATATGACTTTGAGGTTGTGGTTAGGAAAGGCAAGACTCATTTAAGAGCAGACCATCTCTCTAGGCTCACATCTGGTGAGGCCCCACAAGGAGTATCAGATGACCTTCTTGATGCTTACTTGTTCAATTTGGAAGTTGTACCACAGTGGGCCAAGACCTTAGTGCCAATACTAACATACGGGCCTAATCACCCGATAATAAACACAAAAGATAGAGAGATAGTTAAAGCCCAAAAGTATCATATCATGGCAGGGAGTGTGTATAAGCATACCAATCAAGGAATATTAGCCTATTGCGTGGAAGAGGATGAGTACGCTAAATGGTTGTGTTGAAGCTCAAGGTCAAGGACACAGCATGGAAGCGCATCAAGGAAGTAGACACACAAGAAGAAGGAGCAAGTAGGGAGCTCCAAGAAGCACCTGTCAAATTTTCAGAAGAAATCCCTACAAAAATAGTGATTTTTATCACTAAAAACCATTGTAAATACCATTTTCCATTTTTGTAACTCCATTTTGTTCAAGCCGAGGAGTCCTCGAGCTTGAGGAGTATTAGATCTACCATCCTACCAATTTTCATAATTTTTAGACTCCGTTTGAGCCCCCAAATAAGCCCTGGAACCTATTTTTTAACTAGGCCGGACACTAGGTCTGGACAGGGCCAAAACCACTCAAAAACTATAAAAAGGGCTGGAGAGCTCATTTTTGAGGTTAGCTTGTTGTAGATTTCAGTTTTGTAAGAGAGCTCTTTGGTAATCGAAGCTTTCCATTGTTCCACTCTTTGCTCTTACCTTGTGCGCGTGTGTGTGTATGTGTGTGCATGCTTGTGTGCTTTCACTCACGCACTTGTGCCATCACTTGCTCGCGGTCTTCATACCGGTCCTCACGTCTCCACGGATTGACATTTATGAGGTGTATCTCCTCACGTTGGTACTCACCATTGTGCTAGAGTGACACCAAATTTGGCGCCGTTGCCGGGGAGAGAGCTTGGAGGACGAGCGTGTGACGGTAAGACGTAGAGTAGCGACATTGGAAGGTAAAAAATCATCATTTTCAGTTCAGTTTCTGAATTTTCCTTCTTCTTCATCTTCACCATCATCACCATCTCCACCCACCTTCATCTTCTCAGTTTTTTCCATTTTTTTTGAGTACATTCACCTTGTTTTTCCTTGTGGTTGTGAGCAAGAAGCTTAGAGAGGGTGCAGAACAGAGGCGCTGAAGAAGTAGTACTAAAAACAACAAAAAATCTGAGTGAACAGCCGGACAAGACGAACCTGCACCAAGTATCGTGGAAGCTGCGCCAAAGATCGTGAGTGAGAAATCGGGCAAACTGGGGTTACACAGAGCAAGGGGAAGTGACTAAGAAGTTAGAGAGGCTCTCAAGGTGAGCAAACACCCATTTAATCTATACTTTCTCAGTAAACTAAGTGTGCAAAGGGAAACGATCTGCGTCGGGTATCGTTTGGTACTGACAGAGCTGAAAAGGAGTGATTTGGGGTGATACAGAGAGTGAGGAGAGGAGAGAGGAAAGAGTAGAGCATGTGTACAACCAAAACTTGGAAAAAATCTTTCCCAAAATTTGTCTAAGGGTCAAGTATCGTTTGGCTCCCGCGGTCGAGTATCGCGATACCTGACAAGTATCGTGAATCTCCTGTGGTTGAGTATCGCGATATTTCCCAGCCATCGTGTATCGTTTGGTCGAGAGATCGTTTTGAGCAGAGATCGCGATACTCACTAGCGATCGTGTATCGTCTGGATCAAAGATCGTGTATCGCTTGGCTTAAGTATCGTGTATCGCTTCTCAGAGATCGCGGTACTTACCAACTATCGTGTATCGCTTCTCAGAGATCGCGATACTTACCAACTATCGTGTATCGTTTTGATTCAGGTATCGTCGATCGTTTTGAGCCAAGTATCAAGTATCATTGGTCCCAAAGATCGTTTCAATCAAAGATCGCGATATTCACCAGCGATCGTGTATCGTTTGGTTCATAGGTCGTGTATCGTTTGCATGAGAGATCGGTATCGTTTCGGTCGGCGATCGGTATCGTTTATCAGAGATCGCGATATTTATCAGAGATTGTGTATCGTTTTCTGCCAAGTATCGAGTATCGTCTTGAGCTAAGTATCGTTTTGCCGAGTATCGTGATAGTCAAGTATCGTGTATTGTTATACAGCGATCGTGATACCTATCAAAGATCGTGTATCGTGGAGTTTGCTCACGATACTTGTTGAAGATCGTGTATCGCCTACTTCAGGTATCGCGATACATACCAAGTATCGTGTATCGAGTTCCTCAAGTATCAAGTATCGTGTCCTACAAATGTCATGTATCGCCTGATTTGGAGCATTTCCTGAGAGACCCTGTTTCCCTGTTTTAACCCCCAAAACCCTGAACTGGCATAACTTTCTCATACGGAATCCGTTTGCTGTGATTTTGGTTTTGTTAAATTAATACCAGGATTATTAGATAGGGTATTTTGAAGTTGACCCTCAGGGAAACTAGAAAATCAAGGTGTTCCAAAGGATTTTGAGCAATATAAGAGAACTTTGGGACTAGAAGCCAAGGCTTATGAACCTGAGATCTGGCAGACACTTAGGCAAGGATAGACAAAGCATTAGGTCATCTGAGGCTAGTGTCAACCATACAGCCAAGTCTTGGGCTCATCAGCTTAGTGGTTATCCTTACACACGAAGTTCAGAAACCAGTGACTCGGAAATGTCTTTTAGCATGGAAAGACCCACACGTAACTCAGGCACTGCCTGTTTACAGACACCAGAAGGTCCCTATAAGACCCAATTGGAGTATATCAGGACCAACCAATTAGGTGCTCGCATCTATGAGGATGGTCTAAGGCGATCAGTGGTTCAACTCAAAAATCCTGACCAACCCTTTGGACTTGAACACCCAGTGGTCAAGTTTGAAGAGGGTGCTTACATTGATAAGGAAGGAACCATGTATGTGGTTACCAACTTACCAGATAGGACAGATGAGTTTGGAAATATCATTCCTGAGAATGAGATAGGAGACCTAGAGAAAGGAGACCTAGGAGGAGAACCCAAGACCCCTAGAGGTAAGTCAGTCTTAACCAGAGTGCTCACTCCAGAATGGATTCCTCAAGATAATAAAAGCATAGAACTATTCATGAATAGAGAAATGGAGGAAGCCTTTTGGAGATTTAGGCCAGATCAACCCAGCCCAGTAGTCACCATCTATGAATTCAAGGATCCAGAGATACCAGGGAAAGTTGTCTATCTAGATCACACATCTCAAAAATTATTCTTGGTATCAGATCATGACAGACATGCTTACACCTGGCAAGGTGAATCAATTTTTCCTCCACCAAGATCTAATGTTTCCCAGGGCCTCCAGGGAGCCGGATCATCCAAGGCTCATGAAACCCAGAGGGAAAGAACTAGAGAGAGACCGGAGGTAAGCTTTGCAGACACTGTAGGCAGAGACAGATCAGGATATGGAACGGAAAGACCTGAAAGGGAGAGACATAGAGTTTATAGGCATCAAAGAGATGATCATGATTTCCCATTGCCTAGACCACGAGAGCACTCAAGAACCCTTAGACCGTCTCAAGTGGTTAAGACAATGAAGAACTACTTTGATGGATTTGGAGATCCTTATGATCATGTGGCGGAGTTCAAACAAGTGCTAAGAGCTGAACAGGTTGAAGACTTATTCACCCAGTTCGAGGCATTTGGTTTGACTCTTAAGGGTACTGCCTTAGCTTGGTTTCAACCTCTAAACAGTCGCAACTATAGAGAGATAGGTCAGCTGCTAGAAGAATTCATTGTGGAATTTTCCAAAAGCGGCATAAGGCATAACACATCATCCTTGATCCACAGCTTCAAACAGACACCCCAAGAAACAGTGCGACTTGCAGGAAGAAGGTTTAGGCAGTACCTGGAAAGATGCCCTGTACCAGAATTACCCACATCAGCCAAACAGGTGGCACTGTTTTTAGATGGCCTATTGAGCACAAAATTAAGATCATATGTATACCTGAAAGAGCCTAGATCCATAGAAGAGTGTATACAGATATGCATTGACATAGAAGACAACTTGGGTGAGGATTTAGGACTATCCAAACTCTATAAGGACTCTGATAGTTCTACAAGTCATACCTCTAGAACCTCCACTGAGATAGATGAGATAGCTGAACAAGTGGCCAAAAAGCTAGGAGTTCAAAATAGACAAATGCCAAGGGTCACTTCAGTGAAGCGATGTTATACATGTGGAGGAGATCACATGGCTAATGTTTGCCCGCTAACGACTCAACCCCAAGGAAACCCTAATGCTCTTTATTGCACCATTGAGAGAAAATACACAAATCATACGGCCCAAGATTGTCCCTATAACAGACAGGCTGTTAGACAAAATTATCAGCAACCTTACCAGCAGGGTAGGTTTCAGAATCAGTACCAACAGCCATATTATAGGCCACAACAATATCAACCTCAATACCAGCAGCAATATCAGGCACCATATAGGCCACAACCAGTCCTAGGAAACCAACCGCCAGCTCCGGCCAATGTGATCCCAGTTAAATATACGATGGCGGAGGAGAACCATAATAGAGCATTGGTGCCACTAACCCCATTGGTCTCAGAAAATGATTCTCACGCTCATGGTTCAGACTACTTCCATGAAGATAGTCCACAGACTTATTATATAGAGTCACCTGAGCAAAGTGAGACTTCTCAGTGTCAATATGAGACACCACCTATGGAACAAAATTGGGAGCCAGAATACTCCAATGTCATGTATACGAATCCAAATCCTAGGCCCCAATTGAGACAAGTAAGACCACAAGCCCCTAGAGGACCATGCTTTCGATGTCAGGGCGATCATTTCATTCGTGAATGTCCCCACCAACCAGCTCTGGGACTAGGACAAAACATCACAATACAAGGCTTTTGTCCTGAGTGCGGCAAGGAACATCTTCCTAGAGAGTGTCCCAGGAATCCCTCTAGTGCACCCAAGGTCACACCCATCAATGTGGTTGGCTTAGTGGCAGATTCAAGTTCAAGTAGTAGTAATGTGGCTCCTGTACAGGCAGTTACTAGGGCACAGGCTGCACAACAAGCAAAACCATCTGAGCAATCGGAGTCAAGTGAGGCAAGAGAACCTAGTAAGAGGAAACCAAGAACATGGAAGGATACCAGAGAGAAGGCTAATCGCAAGTGGAACAAAAAGCTATCCGAGCTAGAAGAAAGCCTAAGGGATACCAAAACAAAAATAGAAGACATTGCATCTCAAAGCCCCTCGCATGCCGAAGCTCCATCCACTCCACCTCATTCCACCCCACCACCCATTGTAAATAACCCACAACCAGGGTCTGTTCTTGCAGATCCAACCCCAGAAGGCTTGGACATGATGTTCAAGGCCTACCAGGCTCGACTTCAAGAAGGGCCTACAGCTGCAAACCTAGACAAGAGTTACCCTAGAGCAGATTTAGAGATTGAACGGATGAAAATGTGCATGAAAATGGTAGAACAAGCTCAAGCTATACTTGAGACTAGTCAAAAGTTCAATCAGACAAACTTTGTCAAGCCGGATTTGCATTTCCAAGGCTTACTAGAAAGATTAGAGCAGCTGGTAAACAAATCACAAGTTTCTTTACCTCCACAGGCTCAACCAGTTATTGAAAGAGGAAGCTCACCACCAATGGGAGCTTATGTTCCTAATTCCACGGATGCTGGAATACCTCCTTCAATTCAACAATACTCTCAAGAGTTCTTGCGGGAAATACAGGAAGAGAAATGGGCCAAGGAGAAGGGTTATTCCCCTCCTATTCCTGAGATTGATGATCTTCATGATCAATTTCCCCAAGACATTCCGTCTATCTATGGAGACCAAGCAGAGCAACAAGAAGAGGAAAGATTAGATTTTGAATCTAATTCTTTACAAGAGTTGCCTCATTACACAGGCCCATGGGAATCTGAATCTCTCCAGATCAGAGCTCCCACAATATTGGTAAGAAATGAAGACTCAGTGATTCCAAGAAACACTGATGTTGTGAAGAACACTAAGGTTCAGTGTCATCTCATTGTAGAGGAGCTGCTCAAGGCAAAACCGGAGCTATGGAATCATGTGAAGGATCAGGTTCCAGAACTTGAATCCAATATGCCAAAAGTAGGCTCTAAGCAAAAAGTTCCAGAGATACCTCTCGACAAGATAGGAGATATGAGCGAAGGTGAAGAAGGTAATACTTATCTTCCAATCACCTATCAAGGTTACACAACCAAAGCAATCGTAGATTCAGGTGCTGGTGTTGCTATTGCGACCACCTCCTTGTGGAAGCGATGGGGCAAACCCACATTAAGACCAACTAGAATGAAGCTTCAAATGGCAGATGGTCATTTTGAAAGACCTCTAGGATTGCTTGAGGGGATAACTCTAACCACTTGTGGTGTAGAGTTTGAACATACATTTGCTATATGTGACTTTGAGAAAAATAATGTCTACGAGATGATCCTAGGAAGACCCTTCCTACGACAATTGCAAATAGTACAGGATTGGGGAACCAACTCCTTGTACTTACAGCACTTAGGGGTCACCACCAAGGTCAATCTGAAGGATTACACCTTCAGAGATGTACCACCCCTACAGTGGAATCCTATCCACAAAGCGAAAGAAGATTCTATCTCAATGCATTCTGGAAGTTCACCTGATCCATCATGGCTGCATGAAGATACTCACTTGTGGATGTGCAAAGTCGCAGAGAAAGAGGAAAAGCGCCTAAAAGCGAGAGAAGAAGGAACTCCCCCAGGAGATAGACCAATAAAAGACCCAGCCTATACACCGATGATATTGCCAGATGAGGAATTTGAGCCTCATGGTTGGGCAGAAATCTTAGCTACCATGGACATAGCAGTCAATGAAGAACAATGGACACCTCACTGTGATGAGGAGGGTTATGATATTTCAGTGTTCATGTGTCAGCCCCTGTTGGAAGAGTGTGATCCTAATGAGTTCATAGAAGAAGAAGAGAATGACGATGATCTAGAATCCATTGTGATGGATACTTACTTTGACTCAGAGGAACACTATTTAGAAGACATAGGAGTGTTAACCCAAAAAGAAGAAGAACCCTTCACGAGTATTAAAACGATAAATTCAAAGGAAGGAAGTGAAGGAGGTCAAAAGAAAAAGAAAAGAAAAGCAGTGAAATAAGAAGAGGAAGAATCATTGTTTGAAGTACCAGATAATTTCAAGAAATATGAAGTGGAAGACCGAAAAATTTTGGTACGAATGCCTAAGAGAGAGGCCATCATAGGAGAAGCATATGACAATAAGGAAAAGACCAAAAAAATTGTAGTGACCATTGAAGGGAACGAAGAACGATGTACGTACATAGGAGATGACCTAAGTGCAAAAGAAGAAGCAGAGCTTGTAGCTCTATTAAGGGAATATAGGGATGTATTCGCATGGCACTATAGAGACTTGAAAGGAGTAGATCCAAAGATTTGCTCTCATACGATTCCGATGACCACTGATGCCAAGCCCACCAAACAAAAGCCCTACACATATAATGACAATTATGCAGCCAAAATAAAGGAGGAAATTGACAGGCTGATTGAAGCTGGATTCATCTATGAGATTGAGCACACTAAATGGGTGTCCCCCATTGTGGTGGTGCCCAAGAAGAATGGGAAATTGCGCGTGTGCATTAACCTTAAAAAAGTTAATGCCGCTACGATCAGAGATAGTTATCCACTCCCAATCACCGAACATCTCTTGGAGCGTGTTGCAAGCAAGGAAGTTTATAGCTTCCTTGATGGATTTTCAGGTTACAACCAAGTAGCTATTGCCCCCGAAGATCAACACAAAACGGCCTTTGCCACAGAATGGGGAATCTTTGCATTTCGTGTGATGCCATTTGGGCTCACCAATGCACCTGCAACATTCCAAAGGCTCATGTGTCATGTCTTCAAGGAGTTCTTGCGGAAGAGCTTAGAAGTATATGTGGATGATTTATGTGCGCATTCCCAACAGAGAAGTTACCACATCCCTGAGCTCAGACAAATCTTCAACAAGTGTAGAGATTATCGAGTTTGTCTAAACCCAGAGAAGTGTGTGTTCATGGTACGACAAGGTAAAATCTTAGGTCACATTGTTTCTAAGAATGGAATTTCAACAGATGAAGACAAGGTAAGAGCGATAGCAGAGTTGCCAAGACCAAGAAATGTTAAAGAGGTACAGGCCTTTATGGGCCATTGTGGATATTACCGTAGGTTTATCCACATGTATGCCATCATAGCTAAACCTCTTTATGGGTTGTTAACAAATTTTGAGTGGAACGAGGAATGCGAGAATTCCTTCAACGAGCTGAAAAGACGTTTGTGCACAACACCAATATTGACTACTCCGGATTGGAGCAAACCCTTTCATGTCCATGTAGATGCCTCCAATCATGCAATAGGATGTGTGCTAGCACAACCCACAGGTGAAGGAAACCTAGATTTGCCGATAGCATATGCTAGTAGGCAATTAAATGCAGCTGAACGAAATTATACCACAACGGAGAGAGAAGGCTTAGGTATGGTATATGCCGTGAAGAAGTTTAGACACTATCTATTGGCCAATAAGTTCAAGTTTTTCACTGATCATCAAGCTTTACTATATTTGGTCAATAAACCTTGCAATACAAGCCGCTTAGTAAGATGGTTCCTCTTACTAATGGAATACGACTTTGAAGTTGTTGTCAGGAAAGGTAGAACCCATCTTAGGGCAGACCATCTTTCTCGTATCACTTCAGGAGAGCCACCGCAAGGAGTGTCTGATGAATTGCCTGATGCTTATCTGTTCAATTTAGAAGTTGTTCCTAAATGGGCAAATAAGTTGGTGCCAGTCCTAACCTTCGGACCTGCAAATAAAAATGTGAAAACAAGCAAAGAAGAAATTGTAAAATCACAAAAGTATCAAATATTGGCCGGAAGTATGTACAAGCAAGATACCGAGGGCGTATTAGCTTGTTGTGTTGAGGACGACGAACATACTAGTTGGATGCAACAAGCCCATGAGGGACTGCTAGGAAATCACTACTCTAAACAACGAACATTGCAGAATCTTAAACGTTTAGGACTGTATTGGCCTAGCATGGACAAAGAAATACAGGAGTGGATCCAAAATTGTCCAGTGTGCCAGAAGAGACCCCCAGTGGAGCATGCCACTCTTTATCATGTGTCATTAATCCCAGATTGGAGTGCTCCATTGGTTGAGTTCATGAGATCGGGAACATTACCCAATCAGGCTAGTCTTGCAAGAAAACGGAGCATGGAGCAAGAGGCTCAAGACTATGCCTTAGTAGGAGACAACCTATATCGAAGAGGCAAGGATGGTTACCTAAGACTGTGCGTTCATGAATCAGACTATTTGAAAGTCTTAGAAACTGCACACAGCGGTGCTGCAGGTGGACACTTTGGGCCTGACAGAGTAATTAAGACCATTTTATTCTCAGGACTTTGGTGGCCCACTCTTCATATGGATGCACATACTTATGTGAAGAAATGTGACACATGCCAACGTGCCCAATATCCGATAAGAAAAGACGAGATGCCTTTAAGGCCAATGATGGGAGGACGCGCATTCTCGAAGTGGGGCATAGACTTTGTTGGTCCTATTAACCCCCCAGCTAGAAACTCCCATGCAGAATACATTATTGTAGCCACAGATTACCTTACAAAGTGGGTGGAAGTAAAATCCACGACAAAGAATGATGCTCAAACGACGGCTAAGTTCTTATTCGAAAATGTGTTCACTAGATATGGGTTACCAATAGAGTTGGTTAGTGATAGAGGTACGCACTTCTTGAATGAGGTCATTGAAAATCTCCTTCAAGAATTCATGGTGATACATAAGAAGTCTGCCCCCTATCACCCACAAGCTAACGGACAAGCCGAGAGCACGAATAAGATCCTATGTAACGTATTGACGAAACTTGTAAATAATAAACGCTCTGATTGGGACAAACAACTTCATCATGCTGTTTGGGCATACCGAGTTACCTACAAAACGGTACTCAATGCTACCCCATTTCAGATGGTCTTTGGACAGAATGCCGTGCTACCATTGGACTTCTTAATCCCAGCCTTGAAAGTAGCACAAGAGCATGAGTGGAATGGACATGAGTTGTCTTCCAGGATCTTTGATCTAGAACGCTTAGGTGAGACGAGGCTACGGGCAGCAGCAGGCATTTATGCTGCAAAGAAAAGGCAAAAGGCATACTTTGATGCCCATGTAAAGGATAAAGGATTGAAGGAAGGAGATCTAGTGCTGGTTTATACGCTAAAGCAACATGCCCGCAAATTGGAGAAACGAGGATATGGACCCATGATCATTAATAGACTCTCCACTAGCGGTGCAGTTCAATTGGCCACTTTAGAAGGTGATGTCCTACCCAACTATATTAGTGGATGCCGAGTCAAGTTATATCAAGAACCTCTTACAGAGGAAATGCTCACGAGACTCAACACTGCTAAGAAGCGAAAAGAAGAGGAGTTAAGGGTTAAAGAAGAAGCACAAGCAGAGGCTAGAGAGCGCATCAAAAGAAATAAGTTACGGCGGCTAGGCCTAGATGTCAACACAAAAGCTCCAAAATATCACATGGACATGTGCCAAAAATCGGGCATAACTACTTCTCAAATAATTGATCGACGACCCTTTGTGACTATAGAGGTAGGACAAGGAAAGAGTGTAAGGACTGTGAGAGCATTGGTTGACTCAGGAGCAGCAACTAGTGCAGTTAGACTTTCATACTGCCAAGACCTGCATTTGGACATCAAGCCCATAGAAGCCTATCTCATAGGATTAGGAGGCGTGGAAACACCCTGTCTGGGCGAGGTGGAACTTCCCATCTACCTTCAAGATATTCCAATAAAAGTCAAAATGCTAGTGTGTCATGATGAGGACCTCACAGAGCCACTTGTCTTGGGTCAAGATTGGATTTACGACCATGCTGTCAACTTGAACCTAAGAAGTCAACTTCTTCAAGTGTGGGTATATAATCAATGCATTACATTACAATTGGAGAATCGCATGCCCACTGAAACTGACACCACACACTCTCTTTGTTCCTCTAAGGCTAATCTTCTCGAACAAGATGTTGTAGATGTCAAAAGCTCTATGATCTAGACGGACGCAATCACGGAAGGACAGTCGCAAAGGCAAGATGAACCTTCTTCTTGTTTTTTAAAGAGCAAAGCATCCGCAGGAGCTCAACCTCAGAAGCAAGCAAAACAGTGCAAGACAGCCAGTCTATCAAATAGGCAAAGAGCCCTCAAGGAGAAAGAAGTGTTGGGCATGACACAGATCTGGGTAAAGAAAGGAGTACAACCATCGATGTTGCCTCAAAGACTCCCACCCAACCAGATCGACCATGACAACAGAAAGACCAAGCACCTACGACAGGGTCAAGCACAAAGAATCCATCAAATTTGGGTACCGAAGCTATCAATGAAGGCCGACCACAATCAGGTACAAATTTGGGTGCCTAAAAAATTAGCTACAGCTCAACAAGGGCGATTACAGATGTGGGTACCCAAGAAGCTCTTACACGTACAAAGGCCTATGCTCCCCACCATGCGAAAGGCCTCAACAAAGAAGCCAAGGAAAGCAAAGGGTAAGAACAGAGCACAAAGACCAAAAGAAGATAAACTCAACCCTTCTACAAAAAAAGGTAGGCACTCACCCAGGATATGGGTTTGGAAGCCAAAAGCACAAGCAACATCCACAGAACCAAGGGGCCAACCACACTGGATACCAAAGTTTGGACTGCATCCAAAGAAGAACTGGCCTGAGGTGATCTCTACAGTACCAAACCCTATTCCAAAATGGGTTCCAATCCGGAGGATTACATCATTTCGAGATTCGATAGACACCTCCAATCAAAGAATTCATCAAGTATACAAGTAACATCAAAAGCCTCGACCAGCAGCAACCATGTGCCTTTGGCATAACCTTGTTGTTTGCACCATTCAGGTCATGCATTTCCAAAGTATGCATCAATATAGGGCCACCTTACAGGGCCGTGCATAGACACAATTGAGAAATCCCAGGCACATGAGACACAATTTTCATAGGCAAAATATGTTATTGATACTAACCTCTTTCTTCTTGTTTGCGGCCACCATTGTTCCAAAAAAAAAAAAAAAAAAAAAAGAGAGAGAAGACTATGTGCTTGAAAATGCTCATCAACGAACTTCCAGCAAGGACATCCCTCAACAAAAAGGACAAGTCGACGGTCAAACACCATGAGGGAACCACAACACGAAGAGATGAAGATCAACGGACCCTTCACCATGGTAAGACGTGTATGTTTCAACAACACTATAACCATGATAGATTAGGAAACCTCTTCGTCAGCATACCCTTGAGCAATTAGCTCAAGACCCAATCTCTTGCACCATACTTCTTGCCATGCATTTTCCAAGTACGCATATGTAGGGCCACATTACAAGGCCATGCACAAGGCACATATTTTGTTCAACCCATGCACTAATGCACTTACCCACCATTCATTATGGGTTACAAGTACTTGGCATGAAAACTATGAAAAGCCATCTTTGGAAGAACCAGATGACATCAAGATGACAACAACAAGAGCAAGGAAGCCATCCACCACCGAGAGTTGCTCCCAATCAATATTGACCACCTCCTTTGAGCAGCTAGCAGTTTTGGAAAACTTACAAATGCACCACCCAAATGGAGTATAAGGCAGAAGTACGTACAAAGGGACTACAAACTGCAAGAGATAACAGTGGCAAAGTGAAGACCCAGACAAATGACCAGGATACATTGGGAAGAGGGATCGCCCCTGTTGAACGTAACGGACACTACCTCTCAATGTACTATATGGAACAACCACGACAACAAGGGTCTGTCAGGGACGACAGACTCAAGAGGGGGGGGAGTGTTGAAGCTCAAGGTCAAGGACACAACATGGAAGCGCATCAAGGAAGTAGACACACAAGAAGAAGGAGCAAGTAGGGAGCTCCAAGAAGCACCTGTCAAATTTTCAGAAGAAATCCCTACAAAAATAGTGATTTTTATCACTAAAAACCATTGTAAATACCATTTTCCATTTTTGTAACTCCATTTTGTTCAAGCCGAGGAGTCCTCGAGCTTGAGGAGTATTAGATCTACCATCCTACCAATTTTCATAATTTTTAGACTCCGTTTGAGCCCCCAAATAAGCCCTGGAACCTATTTTTTAACTAGGCCGGACACTAGGTCTGGACAGGGCCAAAACCACTCAAAAACTATAAAAAGGGCTGGAGAGCTCATTTTTGAGGTTAGCTTGTTGTAGATTTCAGTTTTGTAAGAGAGCTCTTTGGTAATCGAAGCTTTCCATTGTTCCACTCTTTGCTCTTACCTTGTGCGCGTGTGTGTGTATGTGTGTGCATGCTTGTGTGCTTTCACTCACGCACTTGTGCCATCACTTGCTCGCGGTCTTCATACCGGTCCTCACGTCTCCACGGATTGACATTTATGAGGTGTATCTCCTCACGTTGGTACTCACCATTGTGCTAGAGTGACAGGTTGCAATTAGCACATGTAAGTGCATTAGAGCAACATTACTCAAGGCAAAGAACCCTACAAACATTAAGGCGACTTGGAGTGCATTGGCCAACTATGGAAGCAGATGTCCATAGGATGCGCAAGGAATGCCCAATTTGCTACACTAAACCACCAATGGAACATGCCACTCTTTATCGAGTGTCTTTAGTGCCAGATTGGAGTGAACCATTAGTAGCCTTCTTGAGGACGAAAACATTCCCTCAAGATATGACCCTGATGAGGCAAAGGAGCTTAGAATAAGAAGCTTTAGATTATACCCTCATAAGAGATAATCTATACAAAAGGGGAAAAGATGGGTATCTTAGATTTTGCGTCCACGAGAGTGAATATCTGAATATCTTGGAGACTGCTCACCAAGGTGTAGCAGGAGGACACTTTGGACCAGATCGAGTGATCAAGGCAATTTTATTTGCAGGTCTTTGGTGGCCAACTCTTCACATGGATGCACATACCTACGTGAAGAGGTGTGACGATTGTCAGCAAACCCACTACCCTATACGAAAAGATAAGATGCCATTGAAACCTATGATGGGTGAACGTGCACTCTCCAAATGGGAAATGGACTTTGTTGGTCCTATTAACCCCCCAGCTAAGTGTTCCCATGCTGAATATATTATTGTGGCCACTAATTGTCTAACCAAATGGGTAGAAGTAAAAGGTACAACAAAGAATGATGCTCAGACAACAGCTAAGTTCTTAATTGAGAATGTGTTCACAAGATACAGATTGCCAATAGAGTTAGTGAGTGATAGAGGCACACACTTCTTGAATGAAGTCATAGAAAACCTTTTACAAGAATTCCTGGTAATACATAAGAAGTCGGCTCCCTATCATCCACAAGCTAATGGATAGGCCGAGAGCACAAATAAGATTCTATGCAATGTATTGAAAAAATTGGTGAATAATAAATGCTCTGATTGGGACAAACAATTACATCATGCTGTTTGGGCATACAGAGTTGCCTATAAAACGGCACTCCAAGCCACACCCTTTCATATGGTATTCGGCCAAAATGCAGTGCTACCATTGGATTTTTTGATACCTACCTTGAAAGTAGCACAAGAGCATGATTGGACAGGCCATGAGTTGTCCTCTAGAATCTTCGATCTTGAACGTTTAGGTGAGACACGATTGAGAACTGCAGCAGGAATCTATGCAGCCAAGAAGAGGCAAAAAGCATATTTCGATGCACATGTGAAGGATAAGAGCTTGAAAGCAGGAGACCTAGTCCTAGTCTACACATTGAAGCAACATGCACAAAAATTAGAGAAAAGAGGCTATGGACCAATGATTATCAATAGGATCTCCACAAGTGGAGTAGTACAACTAGCCACTCTAGCAGGTGACATCCTACCGAGTTACATAAGCGGATGCAGAGTCAAGTTATATCAAGAACCCCTAACGGAAGAGATGCTAAATTGACTCAATATTGCAAAGAAACGTAAAGAAGAGGAAAATCGAATTCGAGAGGAAGCACAGACAGAAGCTTTAGAACACATCCGACGAATGAAATTGAGAAGACAAGGTAGAGATCAGCCCATGCCTGACACTCAAGAAGCTCTAGGTTATCACATGGCCATGTGCGAGGCCTCAAGTGAACAGTCCCATAGGATAGTTGATCGACGACCTTTTGTGATCCTAGAAGTAGGACAAGGTGAGAGTGCAAGGACAGTGAGAGCATTAATTGACTCAGGTGCAACCACTAGTGCAATTCGACTTTCTTCCTGCCAAGAACTGCAATTGAAGGTAAAACCTATAGAGGCTTATCTGATAGGGTTGGGAGGTGTTGAAACCCCTTGCATAGGAGAGGTGGAACTTCCCCTCTACATTCAAGGGATCCAAATGCCAGTAAAAGTACTAGTGTGTGAAGACGAGGATCTTACCGAACCTCTTGTCTTGGGCCAAGACTGGATCTATAATCAAGGAGTCAGCCTCAACCTAAGAAGTGGACTTCTTCAGGCTTGGGTAGGCCAAAGCCGCCTCACAATTGAATTAGAAAATCTAGCACTCATGCCATTAGAAAAGGCACCAACTCCTGGTCCCTCCAGGAATCCACTTGACGATAACCATGCTATTATTGTCCAAAGTTCTATGGTGCAGAAGATTGTCACTCTTGACAAAGGAACAGAAGTCAATGAGGAGCTCCCATTTGTTCCAAAGAAGATTCGAGAAAGGAAGGCTGAGCAACACACGACACTGAGGAGACCGATGATCAAGAAGCAGGTGCACCAACTTGGGCAATATGAAGTACCTCGTGGCATGAAGCAGATCTGGATACGCAAAGGGGAAAAAACCACGACTCCAAAGACAGGTTCTCAGAAAAGCATCAAGAGAGCCACACCATCAAGGACTAAAATGAAGGAGTTCCTTAGGCAACACTCTAGACATACCATTTCTATTTGGGTCCCTAAGCGGTCAATGAAGGCTATCCCCACTGCTAGACAGATATGGGTGCCCAAGGCTTGCTTACGAGCTCAAATAGCTTCACCTCCAGTCACTAGAGTAAATCAACACTCACAAGCACTCTTGGCAAATAGCTCAGGGAAGATACCTACACCTCACACTATTACACCTTCGGTCAAACCTAGAAATGTCTAGAAATGGGTACCCAAAATGTCCCAAATCCAGCACAACCTAGTTCAAAAACCTACACCAGTCATCCGCTCTAAGAGCTACGAATCCTCAATCAAAGTTTGGAGACTTAAACCCTGTATCAACCCCCCTGACCCAATTTTGTAAATCCATCCACTCTGATGTAGGTGTATTCTGAGTACATTGCATATCCAAAGTATGCATCTAGGATGACACTAACCACTAACCAACATTCACACCTATCACAAACACTTCACCTCTAACCACTAACCATCTGGATTGTCATGTTAGTATTGTGAAAGGAACACCATTACATCTTGTTTCCTATGCAACACTAATGTGCCCTTCTTCTTCTAGCAGATAAGCATCAGAAGTCTCATGGCAGCAGCAACAGACACGAGCTCCCAAACAGGCACTAGTGCTCAAAACAATTAGGATACCATGCTAGTGGAGATTCCACTGACAGCGAGACCTGAAGAGTTTCTGAATGTGCAAAGAATTCCCATCTCAGATCCACCAAGTGGCCTAACGGAAAGAGTGAAAGGACATTCTCATTGGTTCAATGAGATGCCACGAGATTTGGGAGATGCGGACCACATCTGGGAGTCCAAGTTGGAATTCGGAGGAGTCTGGTGGACATTTCAATTCTTCTCAAGAGAGTTTGAAGCACTACAAAATGTAGCACCTCTTCAAGATATTTGGTAGAAAGCAGGATTGTAGGATTATTTTCGTGCATCTTTGCCTAAACCAGATTTCCTTAGATGCTACTACTTGATTGCAACTCTTAAAGCGACACGAGATAAAGATCAGTCAGACACATTCTTGGTGCCCTCTCTATCAAACTAGGAGGAAATGAAAAAGTTTGAGCTGAACATAACTTAAATCAGGGAAGCCCTTCAGATGTACGACACCCATGTACCCTCCGATCGAGATCCTTTGATACTGGAGTCTATGAAGAACAGTAAACTCAAGAAATTGAAAGAGATGTGTGCTCTCACCCCAAACATCGCCATACCACTGCGAATGTGCCTTTAGCACTTTGCATTTCCAGCTCAAGAACGATTCACACAGCCTCACAAAAAGATTTGGTACGGGTTATACCTAGTGGAGACCGAGAGCTTACCTATTAAAATGCCAGTGTGGATCCTCGACCAACTATATGAAGCAGGCAAATGAGGAGTAAGGAAGCCTACCCTGAATGGTTGTTGTGCCATTACAAGAATCATCTATAGATGCCTCGCTTATGATGTGCCGATTGCACGGGCACTTAAATACTCACAGCTATAGTTCTTCCAGGGGCAAAAACCAAGCGTTCAACTAGCTAAAAGAATGCATGGATCTTTTTCCCATGTTCTAATTCCTCGCGAGTCCACCACAGAAATCTCCCCTAGAGAAGAAGAACAAGTAGCCCCATTCACGATCGATCTCCAACGTCCACAATCAGAGGGCATGGTACAGCCCACTCCATCAACCCCTCCACTACCCACGGATGCTGAGCTTGCCTCCATGGCTACATTGGCAGAGGATACATCCTTTGACTTTGAGAGCTTCTTGCAAACTACATAGTTATCTGAGAGTGAGTTTTTCTCAGACACTGACGGTCCCGGATCATCCTCCCAGAGAGGACGGCCACATAGTGATGCACGAAGAGTACATTGGGAAGATGAGGCACAACGCACTCATGTTGAAGGCACACATGAACAAGAAGAGGCACAGGAAAATGAATCAGAGGAGAGTGAAGAGGAAGTCCCTGCCTACACTGCACAACTCAAACGGCTCTACAAGACAATCAAGCAGGTACAAAAAAGGCATAAGCTGTCAGAAGAGGCAAATAGAGCAATGGTGAACCAGATGCTGCAGGCAGAGAATGTAGACCCTCATTTTATAGAATCATTGAATCTTTTGGCAGATACCTGTGGCATAGTGGAAGCCATGGGGATCATGGTATATTGTACCACCCCTCAATACGACCAACGAAGGATCGATACATGACCGCGAAGGGGAAAAATGATTCAGATGGAAGTCTCTACCTCACTCCCTACCACAGCTCAGGATGATGTGCACATGACCAGCCCCACTAACACTGATGCACATGACAACAGCACATAGGTACCATCTCCCCCATCACCTCCCACCCAACCCATCGAACCCCTCGCCACTAGCATCACTGAACAACCAACAACCATCTTTACTGAACCTATACCGCACACCACCATTTTGCCATCTTTACCTATCCCTACCTCTATCATTGCTTGCCCATTTTCCGAACCTCATATAGGTCACCCTGCCACCCATCAAACCATATTAGGTCACCCAGCTTATCAACCAGCCCTTGGACAGCCACATCTCCCTACCCAAACATTAACACACCCATTTTCCCTCACCACTACATTTCCTCTTTCCCAACCCCAACCCATTGGGCCCCTCAAAGCCTCCTCAGAACCTACACAAACCACCCTACCTCCATTCTTGGCAAACCTTATAAAGATAGTTCAACAAATTGAGAATAATAGTAGAATGTCCCTTTCCCACACCACCTTCCCCATATTCACGACCACCACTAACACACCACCCACCATTCCAGTATTCACGATTCACACTTCACACACAATCACGTCCGATCCCATGGACATTTCACCCTCCACCGGACTGTTGGTGTAATTTGCAAGCCCACACACTTGGCTTGGATTTGTTCTTGAAAACTCAACATGTGAGAAGAACCATAGGAACTTATGCTTGTAATTTATTACCACTTTACCCATGTAAAAGTCTAAATGACTTGGAATCTTATGGATACACCTACTTGATAGATTCGTGGAATTAGATGGTATGAGTTGAGAGAATATCTCCCTACTTTTAGAGGAGTGATTATAGGAAGTCTTAGATTTGAATTTGAAATTCAAATCAACCTCCAACTCATATAAAAGTGAGAAGAAAACTCGCGGGCAGAGAGAGTACATCCGAGATTCATTTACACTATCATTGAGTGTGTGTGAGTGCTACACCATAGCCCACAACAGTCAAACTCATTAGGCTACACTTATGATGCCAATGAGGTTGTACATCATTGTGAATTAATACAAGTCTTTACATTCATCAACTCTGTGTTCTCTGAGTATACTACTTCAAGTCTGTCAACTTCAAAGAGGCATATCTCAGTGCCTATTGCACCAAATCAAGTGATTCAAAGCATGGTAGATTCAGCTCAAAGCATACTACAAGCATACAAAGTTTGAAGCAACTTGGTTCAGCCAATCTGGAGAAATCGCAGTCGAAGTGCTCACTGGTATTTGTCTGCATACTTCCTAAAAAGTCGGGGATGTCCATAATTTTGCTAAAGTGATTTCTCCTAGTATAGTTTATCATTTTATCTCATTCCACTTGCAAATGGTAGCTTACTAAGCTAATAGAATACCTCTAGAAGGAATTTTGCCAATTGTAAGTGTACTAGTCATACTGAGTGAAAGACTGAGCAGGTGTCAATACCAAAATAGCAAGTTTTCTTGGATTTGTGAAGTATCAAGTAGTCTGTTTTGATTTGATCACTACACACATCATTTCCAAAGTACATATATGATCTCTTGGTATCATTTGGAAGCTAAGGGTGTCTACTAATCATATCTGGAGTCACTGAGGGCTGGTGCAAAGCAGGATTAGCAGCACCTACTCAATCTTCTGAAGGATCCATCCATCTTTCCCAACACGGACCACTCACCAGCACTTTTGTCTCAACATCACCACTTGTAACTTCATGCACATCACCACATACACCCACTGTCAGCACAACATCCACTTTTCCCTTTCCCATTTCCCAACCCCTTGCATCTTTCACCTCCACCTCTACATCCACCTCATTTAGTCATGCACTGGACACTATGTTCGAAGCTGCGGCCCAGCTTAAACAGGAATACAGATTATTGGAAGAAAACAATAAAGAGCTTTGTACTCTGTTGTCCCACCTCCAGACAAGTGTCAATGCCTTGGAGCTGAGTAATATTGCATTACAACAAGAGGTTACCACCCTCCAACAATCTCATGCAGAGCTTGAAGCCAAGTATACAGAGACAGGTAAGGCGATGAAAGAACAAATCAGAGATCAGCTAGGCCACAATGCTAGGCTACAAAGAAACATGGCCTTACTTCGTCGCCACTTAGCAGCTGCTCAAGAAGAGAATAGAAGACTACAACAACAGAATCAAGAGAATTTAGAAGCAGCCATCGAAAACACCCTAGGGGCACCTATAGATCATGCCAAATTCCAAGCTATTCCCTTAGAACACATTCAGCAGGTATTGGAAGGTTATGCGACCCTCTTGGAAGCACACGACCAATTGGCAGACCAGGTAAACGAACTACAAAGATCCCAAGTGCCCCCACCACACCCAACAAAACCTAAAGAGATGGTCAATGCTGCTACTTCACTAGAGCCCGAATCTTCAACGGCCAATGAGGTACTTGAGCTATGCCAACAAGTTGCAGAATTAAAGATTAAGTTGTTACAATACGAACGACCCCCCTCTCCACCCGATCAACCAACAAAAGAGGAGGCTATTGTCATTCCAGTGGACGAAACATTTGAAGATAATTATGAGCCTCAACCTCTTCCAAGAGGCAGAATCACTGACGAGGGACAGGACACATACGAGGAACCCCCTCCGACATGGATGAAACAAGTAGAAGAGATGGGGGTGACTCACGAAAAGCGTATATCCACTCAGATGATGGCCATGAAAACTATCAAGGAGACCATACTTCAATCGGAATACTTCAGGCACTTGGCTCGTAGGCGACTAATAACCAGTTCAGAGTTACAATATAAGCCCTACTTTGTACTATTGGTAGACTACAACGCTGAGATCAAACGCAAGACCAACAAGTACCCTAAAGTTTCGCAACACAGTTTGAACCAGAGGACATTCCAGAGGAAGCTCGAAAAGGGGCCATATTCCAACCCACCTGGAGGCAAAAATTACTTGAGACCTATCTGGAGATGTTACAAACATGGGATCACGCTCCCATGCATTTGAAGTATAACCCTTGCTTTGGGCCAGTGCAACGAAGAAGATCATGGAAGGCATTTGCCATAAAAGTTCAGAACAATACTAATTGCAAACAATGGCTCAATTACCCCTCCATTGCACCCCCAACAGGCACACCAACTCTAGCCTACATGATGGCTACTATCAAACACTGGATGCCACGCCTCCATCCCATTCCTGATGTCGCCGCACAGATGATGCTCAAAATCCTGGACATGATGCAAGTAGTGTTAAAAACTTTCCGCAATGTACGTAACATCCAGCCTCCAATTCCGGGCTTCATAAATGGAAATTATGACTTACTTTATGATATGAGGATGACCCCGAGTATTCGAGTTGCTTATGCATGGCATGCGAGGATCAGATATCTCCCTGCCTGCTACAAGCAAACCTTTGATGACATGATCACCACGGGGTTTTGGGCATCACACTAAGTGTTCGCGCCACACCCAACCCATCTGCTACAAGTATTCGCGTGCGAACAGACAATGCACTCAGAGCTCTACACCACACCACAACCTGACATGCCTAGCACGGTTAATTGGTATGTCCTTCAAAGAGATCTGGTCAGGGGACTATGAATCAGAGAACAAGAATTGGCAACCGACATACTACAACACTACATTGATCAAAACCGTGCAGCAAAGGTCTGTCAGAGATGACAGACGCTAGGGGGGGGAGAGTGTTGGCATCATACAGGAAGAAGCAAGTACGGGCATACATGTAGATCTAGCACTGAGGCAACCCATTGAATTTTTTCAATCTTTACACTACTATAAAAGTGATTCTCATCACTGACAACCATTGTAAATAATGTTTCACCTTTTTGTAGCTCCATTTTGTGCAAGCCAAGGAGTCCTCAAGCTTGAAGAGCTTTAGAAGTAACTGCCTACCAATTTTCATATTTTTTGGCCCTCGTTTGATCCCTAAAATAATCCTTGCAACCTAATTTTTAACTAGGCTGGACACTAGGTCTGGATAGTGCCAAAGCTAGTCAAAAACTATAAATAGAGCTAGAGAGCTCATTTTTGGGGCTAGCTTCTTGTAGTCTTGCACTTGTATGAGAACTTGGTTGTAATAGAAGTGATTCCATTGTCTTACTCTCTTTGTTCTTGCTGTGTGTGCACGTGTGTGTGTATGTGTGTGCATGTTGGTGTGCTTCTCACTCACACATTTGTGCCTTCACTTGCTCGAGATCTTCATACCATCCTCACGTCTTCCCGGATTGACATTAAAGGAGGTGCTACTCATCACTGAGCTACAGATGGCTATGATATCTTTATCTTCATGATAGAACCCATGGTAAGTGAGCCTATTTTAGAACAATGTACTAAGATGTTAGATCCAGTCAAGGCAAGTGTGAAGATCTAGAGTCCATTATTATGGAACTCTGTTCTTCAAAAGAAGAATACCTTCATTTTGTGGAAGCCAATACCCCCGATGCAATGAAACTCATTGGCGATAATCTGTACAAAAGGGGAAGAAATGGATATCTGAGACAATGTGTTCATGAGATTGAATACTTGACAATATTAAAAACCGCACACCTAGGTGTCGTAGGTGGTCATTGTGGGCCCGATTGGATAATTAAGGCCATACTATTCTCATGATGGCAAGACGTGCATTCTCTAAGTGGGGTATATACTTTGTTGGACACATTAATCCTCCTGCTAAAGGCACTCATGTTGAGTACATCATAGTAGTGACCTATTATCTCACCAAATGGGTAGAGGCTAAGGCTACCAAAAAGCACACACAAAAAAAAAAACATTCTTATTTGAGAATGTCTTTAGAAGGTATGGATTACCTATAGAACTGGTGAGCAATAGAGGGGCTCACTTTCTAAACAAAGCCATTAAATATTTGTTACATGATTTTATGGTGATTCACAAGAAGTTCGCACCATATCATCCCCAGGCCAATGGACAGGCAGAAAGTACTAACAAAATCCCTTGCAATGTATTGACTAAAGTTGTAAACAACAAGCATTCAGATTTGGAATAATAGTTACACCATGTTGTTTGGTCATATAGAGTGGCCTACAAGTTGATACTCAATGCAACTCCCTTTCATATGGTTTTTGGTCAAAATGCAGTGCTTCCCTTGGACTTTTTGATACCCACCCTTGAGGTTGCACAAGAGCATCAATGGACTAGCCACGATTCATCATCAAGGATCATGGAATTAGAACGATTAGGGGAGGCTAGGTTAAGACCAACAATGAGAATATATGAAACCAAGAAGAGATAAAGAGCCTATTTTGATGCACATGGTAAATAATGATGTTGTGATCAATGTGCAAGGAAATGTTGCTTGGTATAATTTTGTCATTTCTAAAGACTTGGTTGATGTTTCTTACAATTTTAGTTTTTCTTGGCATAATAAACAAAAAGGTGACCTCTTTCTTTCTACTAGACTATGTAGGTGTTACATAAGCATAAATGGTCTCCAAGAGGTTTGGAATGTTGGTTATGAGCTTGACAAGTTCTTCTTCCTTTCTAACCATAAACCCTTGAAAATTGTGCTCAATCATGATTTCCCCCTGTATAAGGTTGGTTGGTCCCATTTAGATGCTTCTATTTGCAACATTTCTCGGGTTATTTATAAAACCAAGAATATTATTGTAATAAATTAATTCTATAATCGAAAGGTCTGAACCGTTCAGGCAGATCTAAAATCAGACATCATTTGGTCACTAGTGTGTATGAACAAAGTTCTCGAGACTAGATTTATGTAGAAGTTCATGTGCTAGTCTCAAGGGTGTGAAGGAGCAGGTGTTCGGTTCAACCCCCATGGGGTGCATGGGGAGAGTATTTTGCCCAAAGAGTTCTAGAGCCTTATAGAAGCATCCAATTGAGTTAACTCCAGCTAGCAGGGGTACTTGGTGCACATCTAGTTACATGGACAACACATGGATGGTTAGAATCCACCTACCCAAAAAGGCAATCCCTTGGAGAGAGCTATATATAGAGGCATATGGTTGGGAGGAGAGTCATCTCTCTAGCATGTGGTGGTCATAATTCTCTTGCATTGGTATGAGAGCTAGAGCTTTCATGGAGACCTTGTGAGGGGCTAGCATCTTCTTCAAGCTCCCATGGAAATCTTGATGAGACCCTTCATCATCTTCACACTTTTCATATGTAGTGCATTTTGATTTTCTTCATGCCTAAGTTTCTCCCATGAGAAATTTCATGTATCTTTTGTGTTGGGTTATCTATTTCCACCTGGGTAATTAAAGAAGCTTTTGATAGTTCAAGAGATCTTAAATCTAAAGACTTAGTCATAATTCTTGTCGCAAGCTCAACCAAACTTGATCAAGCTTGGCAATGTTTTTCCAAGAGCTTGTGATTGGAACTACTTTGAAGTTTGCCCATGTATTGGCAATCAAATTCCATTTGGGAATTTTTCCCTCAAGTTCCATTTATCCAATGGCAAGTGTGAAAAGATTAAGTTGTTCCAAGTCTGAACAGATTAAAAATGTTCCAAGTATGTAGTATGCAATCATGATGATGGTAATTAAGTCTGTGGAAGGTAAAACATAATGTTTGCCTATCCTTAAAGGGATTCCTTAAAGTTGAAATCCAAAAGATTGAGTGGATGCTTAGACTTAAGCAGTAGATAGATTCCTATAAAGTCTTGAGGGTGGCTGCTTAAAGCTTCAGTGAAAAAGGAATCTAAAGAAAAGAAGTGAAAATCTCTTGTCACTACAAATTGGTCAAGTATAACCAATTGGACTTGAATTTGAGAAATTCAAGAACTTGGAATTATAATTGGTTTTCTTTTTAAAACCTTAGCAAAGAAGGATGAATGTTCTATCCAAAGGTCTTCAAGTTTCCAAGGAAAAAGCACAAAATCATGAAACAATCATGTGAAGGAAATAAAACCTAGAAACTCAAGTTAGAGGTAATGTTTGAAACTTCATGATTCTTTTAAAGAATTGAAGTGAGAAGGTACTCTATAAAGTACTCTATAAAGTACTCTATAAAGATATGGTTAGGCTTAAGGTCAAGTATCACTCACACATCAATGTGAATATAAAATAGGGTGGTATAGGAAACCCGATTTTATACTCAAATTGATGTAGGCAAGATGGTATGGGACATCGGACCATGGGATTATAATCATCTTTTAGTCCTAGAATGAATCTTGAGTCTATATTTGATACTCAAGAGAATTACAACTTCAAAAGAGAATTTTACATTCAAGGAGGATAAAAGCATGATCTCAAGATACTTCAAGATCAAATACGTAAGAAGATACGAAGTAAGTAACTTCCAATATCTTCTTTTTCAAATAGGGAAAAAGCTCTTCTTATATAAAATATGGAATACTTCAACCTAAAGTGTTGTTGATTCAGAAACATATGATAAATTTCTAAAGAAGTAGGACTTTGACTTTGAACGGATCCTTGCAACTAAGGATAAGACTAAGTCAAGCACCAAGTTCCTAGTGTAACTTAGTAAATTTGATTCTCTGACTCAAAGCAATGCACGAGAATTGCATTCCCAGTAAGCAATTATAAAGATAGAATATAGGCATGAACTTCATCTCAAGTGAAGCATTATTTGAGTAAAAACTCATCAATAGAACCTCACTAGGTCAACACACTGATGTTGAATACCATAGTAGTATCTTGTGGTTGGATGATGTTTAAATTTACTCCATAAAATGTTTTGAGAATCTAGTTTATTTCTATTAAAAATAGATAAATTTCTTCAATACCTTGTTGAAACCGATCTTTGAGCAGTTGAAGTCTTAATTCATTTAGCATTTAACTCCTAAGCTAGTACAAGTATCCAAGAATTTTGAATTGGTTGTATAAAATTTTAGTTCTTTCTTTCCACTTTCCAAAACTTTTTTTATTTGACTCAGACATTCTATTGATTTTGCAAGAGGCCACTAGGAAAGGTACTCTTCCTATTAACAACAATACTCAGGTTATCAAGCATGTGCATAAGAGAGGACCTAAGGATGACCTTAATAACTAGAGACCTATCTCTTTTCTAACTTCTATTTACAAAATCTTGTCTTGATCCTATTCAGCTAGAAGATTGAGTCCTATCATGAATAAAATCATTCTTCGTAGCCAAAAGGGCTTTATAAAAAGGAGGTATAATCTTCATGCCATCATTTCTCTATGGGGATGTATGGATTGTGCTCCGAGAGTTAAAGCAAGACTTCTTCTTTTTTTGAGGTGGATTTTGAGAATGCCTTCGCTAGAATAGAGTGGGATTTCATCTTAAAATCTCTTCACGATATTGATACTAAGAAAAGGTTCATAAAGTATGTTAGTATCATATTTGGGAATGCCTTCGCTATGGGAAGGTATGGATTGTGCTTCCGGGGTTAAAACAAGATTTCTTCTGTTTTAAGGTAGATTTTAACAAGGTCTATGGTGGAATAGAGTGTGATTTCATCTTACAATCTCTTCATGATATTGGGACTAGGAAAAGGTTCATAAAATATTTGAGATTCTAAGAATGGAGCTATTTCTAAGCCTTTCAAACTTCTTAGATCCATTAGGCAGAGTTGTCCTCTTGCCTCCCTTCTTTTCGACATTTCTAGTGATGCTCTTGATTGGTTGGCCAAGGAGGCTATGTGCAAAGGTTGCAAAGGTTATGTTGAAGGTATTTTTGTTCCTAGTTTCCCTTTCCCTCTTGGTTTGTACATGTTTTTTTATAATACTAACATGTTGACTAATGCTGATGAGTTGTTTGTTGTCACTTTCATGGATTGCCTGAAGACTTTTTGCTTGCATGGTGAATCTAAGGTCAATCATTAAAAAAAAAATCTTCTATGTCTTCTAAATTTGTTGTTCCTTCTTGTGTTGCTAGTAATGGTTGTGAAATTCATAAAGAGGAGGAAATTTTCAGATTCTTACGGATTCCCATGGGGTTTACTATTTAATTCACTCAAATGTGGGATTGGGTTGTGAATAAATTCAGAGCTAAAGTTTTCAATTATTATGGTCTCCTTGATCATAGAGTGTTTGTGTTGAATCACTATACTTTTCCTTGTTTGACCTATTTCTTTGCTTGTTGAATGCCTACTAAAAAACATTTTTTTTACAAGTTATTACTTTAGCCTACTAAAAATATTTTTTTACAAGTTATTACTTTAGCAAGAAGGTTCCTTTGGGGAGGTAACTTTGAGACTAAAAAAGCTCCTAAACTTGCTTAGGAAATGTATTGCCCACCTAAAAGTGAGGCAGCATGGGTATTTTATGTCAAAACCTTGCAGCAAAGTGGATTCCTATATCTCTTTCTTCTGATGATTTTTGGGCTTACCTCATCAAAAGGAAAATTCATCTTTTTTGTCTTGAAAAATATAGGGCTTGGAAAGACCATTGCTTATGGGATCATTACCTCTCCTCATGCTTATTTTCATATTGGAAATACTCTTATTTGCAATATATGACATGCTTAGATGTATATGAAAAAGAATTATAAGCAAGCGATCTTTACATTGATAACATATATTGTTGTTTGTAAGAATCAATATGGACAGGTTGGTTGTCTTCTCTTGAACAACTATAATCTTTATATTAGGGAACACAAGTGGGCTTCAATGACTAAAAATGCTTTCTCCTAAATGATAAGCTGATGTCTGACAATTACAGGTTATAAATCTGAAAAACAATCTCTTTTTTTGCTTATCAATAGGTTGTATTGAATCACAAAGCAACAGGTGCAACAGAAATAAGGAAGTGGATTTGGTTGAAGTTATTCCTGACATGTATCTTCATTTTGGAAAGCAAAGGGGTACTTTCATAAAAATTCTCCCCAAGATCACTTGTAGACGGAAAGTGAACTAGAGTTGTGTTCAATGGAGATACATGTTTATGTGTCTTTGGACCTTTCTTCTGTGTGCATTTAACATGTGTCTTTGAACCTTTCTTTTGTGTGCATTTTTTGGCAGAGAGGAAGACTTATCCCACATGTTCATTAATTGCAATAATGCCAAGAGGTTTTGGAAGGTCATCACTAAAGATAGTCAACAGTCATTGGGTTTTATGGAAATCATGCTCGGTGTCTCTACTAGAATGGATCCTTTGGAATCTGTGGAGAGCTCATACTTTGTGGAACATATGGATTGGCAGGAGTCACTAGATTTTCGACAATGACAAGATGAACTTTATGTTGTCTTTCAAAGATGGGCTAATAAGCCAAGGCTTCAAAAGTCTAAATTCAATAAAAGCCGCCCATCTAGAGTGTTTTGTCAATCTCATCCCAACAAGTGGAGAGAGTTATCACGTTCCCTGTATCAACAAAAAGATTTACTATGGTCTTTTCTATAGAATGAGATGGAACCATGTAAACTTGTACAAATTCCTATATCCTTGTGTACCAAGGATCCATTTTATGTGTCATGGTTTTGTTTTTTATCCATATGTTGTTGTACTCCCCCTTACTCTACAAAAGGGATGGCTATTTGTAGTTTTGGCTCTCCCTTGGCTCCTGTACATTTGTAACACATCCTCATTCATTTACCTTTTTTCTTTGCTGTTTTGATAAAAAAAAAACTACCGCAGCCCATTGTGAACCCAGCCATAGAATCTCAAAGTTTGTGCAAAAATGAAAGTGGTAGACTGGCGCATAAGGCTTGGGGAAGCTATGGTATGACTTCATCCTTGTTGAATGAGTCTCAGTGTGAAGAACCCCCTAGTTAAGGACTCACGAGGCCATGACACAATCTACGGAAGAGCTTGAAAGGCAATCATGGTCCCGATGGCATCCATTATTATCATGATTCATCATCACAGTCATCATTGCAATCCACACGGAAAGGCAGGACTGGAGTACTACTAACCAGCTGCATATGATATGAATGAGAATCGAGATTCGAGATTGTGAATTTGTGTCCAAAGGGAGTCAGGCAGGCAGGCACGGTGCGCAGCGGAAAAATGATGAGAGCTGTCGGGGAGTCATGGGGACAATGCCAGTGGCGCATTGGGACGGACATTCGTGGTACCCTGACTGACGCCGACTGTCGGCGGCGGTCGGACGGCCTGTTGTATATGAACGGGCAACCCCGCCAAGGCACACTCACTGCCTATCCTATTCACGAATCACAAGCGCTTGAATGATGTGGTGGCATGCACGCATTCTATCTACTGTTTGCCACATTGCCGTCCATCATCCATGCTGTCAGCTCGGTCGCCGGGCAGCTCAGGTTACCCGCGCTCGGCCGTTGAACGTTGGAACCCAGGTCACGTGGGTCTATCATCCAATTCCCTGTAATGGGTCAACATCAGCGACGGCAAGCTGGACTCTGAACTCTGAAGGAAACCGTGATAAAATCGAACGCAAACGACGCAGCTGAACGGAATGTACTCACTGCCAGCAGTGTTGTATTTTGACGGTCTACCATGCCCTTCAGTTTTGAAGGCTCACTAACACATGGTAGCTGTATTTTGCATTTTTTGAAGGTCGAATAATTTTTTTTTTTTTTTTTAAATAAAGGAAGTTCGGCCTTAGCTTAATCTCCCGGACTTTAATTATAATAAAGAGAAAAAGTTACAAGTGAGTGGGACTAGTGCCCATGGGACCCCCCAAATCCCACAATGCAGGGGAGGAGTATGGCAAGCTACAGGGCATTACAAATGAAGCGGATAAAATTATCATCACCCTCATGTGGGACCCATTTGGGTTTCAACTTGTTGTTTTCGAGGAGATAAATACAGTGATGTCTAAATGGTGGGGATCTCTTGAGTCGAATAATTTTTTTGAGAGGACCAAGATTAAAATGAATTAATGGAAAAATGGTACAACTGTGCAAGTTTGTAATGCCCTGTAGCTTGCCATACTCCTCCCCTGCGTTGTGGGATTTGGGGGGTCCCATGGGCACTAGTCCCATTCACTTGTAACTTTTTCTCTTTATTATAATTAAAGTCCGGGAGATTAGGCTAAGGCCGAACTTCCTTTATTAAAAAAAAAAGGGACAAGTCCCCACCTCAAAACATCAACTGTGCAGCAACAAGAATTACAAAAGAAGCCTCATATGGACAAAGCCATGATGACTCTAAAGTCAGAGTACAAAAAGGAGACAAAAAGGAAGGAGAGTGACTCTCCATTTGCTATCTTTTGTATTAAATCTATCGATACTGCTATTGATAGAGATCTCAGAACTGCTATTGATAGAGATATAGAGATCTCAGAATAAGTGATCTGTTGTATAAAAAAAATGGATTTTTTTTTGAGACAGCAAAGAAGAGATATGTTAATAAGTAAAAAGAAAACACAGCCCAGAGAAGAGGGGTGAGCGGCTTCATCAATACAACACAGGATAGTGCAAGTATACAAGAAACTACAAGGTAAGGCCATATTGTCAGCCGTTTAAAGCTTGGCATACAATAAACCACCCAAGTCAAGAGCAAGAAAGGGGGGCTCTTGTCATGCTAACTTTGTTTAATATACTTTTTGTTTATTTTCAAGAAAAAGATATATCACAATAGAGCTCTGTATCATAGAATACGTTATGGGAGAATATAGATAAAGGGATTTAGCTCTCTAAAGACAAAAGGTTTATGCAATTTATGAATAGAAGATGGAGAATAAGGATCATTTTTTCTCATAAATCTTAAGGGCAAGAGAGGGTCAGATCCCTTTATAAAACAACTTCATTTCTGTAGACCCAACAGTTGGTCTCCCAAGATTCCATATAGTATGATTTCTGGTCTGCCAAAATCACTTCCTTATAACTCAATTGTTGAACATGAGTAGGCTAACAAGCTTTGTGAAAAATGTTGAGCATGGGTCTATTCTTCTTGAGACATAAGAAAGAAACAAGTGAATGATATTTTCATCCATATCATATATTTTGCACTTTTTTTTTCCCACTTCAGCTTTTAGGACCCTTTGAGCAATCCAAATTCACTTGAGAAGGACAAGCTATGTATGTATGTTAGGAGGTACTCGGTGCAGGCTCTCCTTTTGTAGAACTTATTTTGTATTTTTTCAAAAATCTGTTGAAAAACTTGTAATAAGTTGTACAATGGCAGTTGATGTTTCAGTTCGTTGAAGCTTATTCAAGCTTTAATGTTTCGAATACTTGATGTAACTTATTAATGGGTAGTTTTCTGTGTAGTTCTGACACACATAAAAAGAAGAATGCCTACGAGCATATTATATGTTTTTTTTTTATAAAAGGAAGTTCAGCCTTGGCCTATTCTCTCGGACTTTAACTAAAAAAAAAAAAGAAAAGTTACACATGAATGGGACTAGTGCCCATGAAATCCCTCAAATCCCACAAAGCAAGGGACAAGTTCGGTAAGCTAGAGGGCATTACAAATGAGATGTACAAAACTATCATCTCCCTCATGCGGGACCCATTTGTATCCACAATACATACTAGAGTTACTACATAACTTTGTAACTTCAATGCAAGTAATGAAACTCCAATTGTCTGATGCCATTATTGTATCATCCTTTTATATTCTTTACAGAATTGTCTGTCTATTGGATGTGGAGTGAATGTACAGAGTTGTGTCTATGTATAATATGGGCGAGTGTTGTCTAATATTTAGAAGGAAGTATAAATCTAAGCTCTGGCTGTCCACGGTCAGAATTCCCCATTCTCTAAACTTAAATTTGCACAAAGAGTAAACATTATACAAACATTGGTGACCACGGTGGGACAGGATGTTGATGTTGAGTTCTAATGGTAATGATTTTTTTTGGGTTGATCACAATAATGGAGGGATGCCATGCCAATGTGTTTTGGTACTTGGTTTGCTCGTTCTAAGGAAGAATAGGATAAGTTAGCTATAGTGAAACCCCCTATGTTACACAACTCCTAGAGGTGCATGTAGCATTTGAGGTTGCAAAGTTGTAGGTGGAAGGGGTAGGAGTCAAGCAAACAAGTAGAGAATTGGAGAGGGTACGAGATAAGATACTCTACAATGCAGGAGTGATGCGAGGTCTTCTTGATTTTTTTTAGGAAAATTAATTAAAGGTAAAGTAAGGCATGCATAGAGAGGAGCATAAGTTAGTTTAGGGTACTGCTAATCCAATCTCGAGTGAAGGTAATCAAGATTTGAAGGAAACAATCGATAACTCATTTTCTCTGGGCATACAGATGAGGAGTGGTAGACTTGGCAAACTCTTGTAGCTATGGCCATCTTAGGCCATAGAATCATAGGAAGGCAGTTTAACCACTTTAACGATAAAACAGATGATGACCGAGATGTTCATGCATGACTATTTGATACAGAATATGATTTCTTGGAAGGTGGGTAGGACGATGCGTGAAAAAGTCAAGTCTTCTAGGCATGTTGGGTGTTGAGGTTGTCAAATGAGTGACAAAGTTTGCCCCTAATCATCTTGCCACTTATGATGCCTTATGCGCTACTTTTTTGTGCAAATTTTGAAAGGCTAAAATGATAGGATACTTATTCATTACTGTGGATTATATAGTTCAACAACTTAGTCAAACCATTTTTGACTATGTTTCTTTGTTTCAAAGCACCTCGAGATAGTTTCCTAAAAGAGAATATCCTCCAAAAGATGTGGAGTAGGGTTGATTCAGTGAGGGACTCAAACCCATGCCTAAGGAAATGATTTATCTTTATGCCTTAGATGGTATGCAAACATTGGATCAAATTATCAATGCTATAGAGAAGCTTGAGAGGAACTTAAAGGTGGCCCATCCATTCCTACAATAGACTGTAGAGGATGCAACATTGGCACTGATACCACCTACTAGGGTAATCTATTCTTTTAAGCAAGTTTATTATACTAAATGTTGAAGTGTAGGACATATTGCAACAAATTGTGTTGTGAATCAAATGTATTGTGCTATTTGTAATATAATGGATCATTGTATGTTTAGTGCTTGTAATAGAGTTCTTTTGGCCAATCAAGTACAACTTGACATGTTGTAGTGTGGTCCTTGGTACTAGCAACCTTATTTACATACCATTCATCTTAGGGAAATTGTTAATAATAGAGGAGTAAGTGGTACTACAAATTCACCTCCTTCTAGACAATGCAAACAAATTACCAAGGTTACGGGTAGGGATGAAACTTTTCAACCATAATCGAAGAGAAGGTGGTAATTATCCTAAGGATTCCAAGGGACAACTGTGTGTATGTGTTTTTTATGGAATTTAGGCACATGAGGTTAGTTTTTTTATAGAAGCACAAGAATATTATCGAAGAATATGGTCACAATTCTGATGAGGAAACATTGTCAATGGTTATTACAATTTACAAGATCTCGAAAGAAAGATTAGTTTGAGAATCTGATTCTACACCCTAGCATCAAGAGCAACATAACATGTACAATCAACCATCTCATTAGGATTCTCAAGTCCCTCTACACTCTCATTTTTGGAGAAATCTGTTTCAGATAGTGTGGAGCAATTGATCTGGATGCAAGCTTCACTCCAATCTAATGGTTCTCTAGATCAAGTGACGAGTCGGAATACACATGATATTGAGAATTCTACTGGCAAAAAGGAGTACACATTGGCTCTGCAACCTATTTCTTCCTAGAAAATATTGCTAGACTCTACAACTTTTGTCATTTCCCTAGATTCTTGGAAGATGTCATGTAAATCTACTATTCAGATGCAATTAGATGAACACTTAGCTTTGGCCCCATCTTTTAAGCAAGAACTCTTAGCTGAAGTCCAACGAGAAGTGCAAAGTTCAATCTTGGATTCTATAACAATAGAGACTACAATGCCAGATAATAAGGTGGATACAACTGAAGATGAATTGGTGGATTATGTTCTCCATTGATTGCACAATGATACAAACTTAGAACAATTTCAAGTTTTTTGAATCGTGGAGGGTTTGTCATCAACATTTCCACTTTGTTGACGTGTCAACATATGGGATGGGAAGGTATCTATTCTATCACATTTCTACATTCCGATGGTTGACCAATCCTAGGTTCAACCTATTGGTGTCATAAAAGATATCTTTATTGAGATCCATGAAGTAACATTCCATATTACTTGTTTAGTCATTGAACTACTTGGGAAGTGAGATTATTATATTTATTCTTCTCATCTATCAAGGCTCTTGCCATTTCTGCAATATGTCTATTTTTGCGTTCAACAATGCCATTTTGTTGTGGTGTGTACCTACATGAAAATTGATGCCGAATTCCATGATTTTTTAGAAAATTGTTGAACTCATTTGGCATGTATTCACCTCCTCCATCAGATCTTAGTATCTAAATATACTTCCCTGTCTGTTTTTCCACCATAGCTTTAAAAATCTGGAAGTGAGTGACACTTCACTCTTTTCTTTCATGAAATATACCCACACTTTTTGTGTATGGTCATCAATGAAAGTAACATAAAACCTGCAACCACCCATAGATGTGGTCTTTACAGGGCCCCAAACATCTATGAGTACTATGTCTAGTATGTTCTCACTAACATGCTTGTCATGTGGAAATGATGCTCTTGACTGTTTCCCAAATTGAAATGCTGCACATAACTTTTGCATCTCTGCAACCTTGAAATTTTGTAGTCCATGGACAATCTCCTTTGACTGCATCAATTTCAGCCTTTGCAAGTTTGCATGTCCAATCCATTTGTGCTAGATCTCTATATCAACAATGATTCCTACACCTTTTGCAAACATGGTTGCATTCATTTCAAGAATTTTCACATTTAAGGTGAACATCCTACCCACTTTGTTTCCTTTGGCAATCAATCTTCCGTCCCGTTTGTATTCTTCTACATATAACCCATCAACATTGAACCTGACTTGTAATCCCTGGTCAACCATTTGTCCAACAAAAACCAGATTCTTTGTTATGTTTGGAACATGCAGCACATCAACAAGATGTTTTACCTTCCCATCCTCCATAGGCAATGCTATGTTTCTTGTATGCTCGATAGGGTGTGATATGTTATCTCTTGTTTCAACATACCCAAGAACTGAAAATTTCTACAAAGTACTAAACCATTCTGCATGACCAGTCATGTGATTTGAAGTACTTGAATCAACATATCAGACATTATCATTCGATTTTGAAACACCAATAGACATCGTATTCATCATGTGATGTTGAACCATGAACAACTCTCAGAATCATCTGCACTTGTGGATGCAGAGTTGTTTTGTTGCCTTCTGTTATTTTGATTCTTCAGCCTGCAATCACGTTCAAAGTGTCTAGGTTTACCACAATTCCAACATCTTTTACTGTCATTACCTGAATCATTTCTTTGGAAATTTCTACAACCTCTTTGGCTCCCCCTACCTCAAAAGTATCCTCTTCCTCCTGCATGATTTTGTTGTTGAGCTTGGTCTTGGTTACTGTTTCCTCTTCCACTTCTGAAACCTCTACCTCTGCCTCTTCCTCTGCCAGAGTAGAATACATGCTTAGAACTGGGTTTTCCTTGGGAGTTTGAATCCTCACCAAGATTCTTTTCTTCAATAATCAGCATGGATACCAAATCAACAAAATTCAAAATATTTTCTTTGGTTTGTATAGAAGTTATGAAGTGCTTATGTGCATCTCCTAAACCATGAAAGCATACTTCCACTTTATCATCATCATCATCATCTACATTCATGCCAATAGATGCAAGTGACTCATCTATGCTTTTGATTTTCAGGGTGTAGTCACTTATCGACATGCCCTTCTTCTCCAATGTATGCAGCTCATTCTTGAGTTGCAATTTCCGTGCCTTTGTATTGGTCTCATACAATGTGACACTATTCCAAGCCTCTTTTGAAGTCTTGGCATCCTGTATGTGCCCAATCATGCTATCCTGTATGCTAACTGATAGCCAATACATTACCTTTCGTGCTCCTTGGTTCCATTCCTCATATGTTCTTAACTAGTCTGAAGTCCAATTCCTCTCTGGTAACTGTGGAGCATTTTCATTATCTCCTTCGATGTACTTCCAATAGCCTTTTCCCATCAAGAAATTCATCATTCTGAATCTCCAAGAATGGAAGTTGTTCTTGTCTAGCTTATCGCTCATAAGCTGACTTATTCATCTGCGTTTGCCATTTGTGCGCAGTTCACAACACTGCAAAACACTACAAGCAGCATTTCTGCTTGAACACTGTCGCACGATGACATGATAGTTCGATCTCAAAGAAACACAGTTTTTGTGTATCAACAGTACACAAAAACTATGACATTTGTGCAGCAGTTCACAACACTGCAAAACACTACAAGCAGCACTTCTGCTTGAACACTGTCGCACTATGACATGATAGTTCGATCTCAAAGAAACATAGTTTTTGTGTATCACTTTAAATTACGGATCTGGAATATATGAGTGTTTCCGAACAAGACACAAGTTACAATTTTGCAAACTGACCTAGTTTTTATGTGGGCCCCACATTGCGGGCTTGAAACGAAGGTTGAGATGGCTCTGAAACGCTGATTTGACAAAAAGGAGTGACCCTAACTCACAAAAATATTTCGAGGTCTTCTACCTTCACACCAATTTTTGTAGCAATCTGAGGTTGTTTGTGAATCACGCTTTTCTCCACGCCTTCTCATGTACTCTTCACCGTCGGCCTTCTGCATGAGCCTCTACAACCAACTTGGCTCTAATACCATGTCACGAGGAAGAAGATAAGGAAGAGAGCTCACACACACACTCTCACAATCAAAGAGAAGCACACACTTAGCTTAGGGCAAGGAAGAATGATCTTCTTCTTCTTCTTCTATTCATAAAAAATAATGTACAAGAATGACCTAAAAAACAAGAGTACAACTATTGCAATATATAAAGACCAGTACATAAGGAAAAACCTAATGTTCGCAAATGAGTGAGCTAGCAAGAAACAAATGTGCCACCACTCTTCGTAGATAAATCTAATAAAGCTCAATGAAGTGTCCCTGACATATACCGGCATGACCGCTATACATGTCAGGGAAATGAAAAAGTGATGAGTGTCATCTTGGATCATCACATGTTGAGCTTGATATCTCAACAAAACTATCACGTCATAGTGCAAAAATGTTCAAGAAAAAGTACTGCTTGTAGTGTTTTTGCATTGTTGTGAATTGCTGCAAAAATGGCAAACGCAGATGGAATGAGTAAGCTTATGAGCGATAGGATGGACAAGAACAACTTCCATGCTTGGAGATTTATAATGATGAATTTCTTGATGGGAAAAGGCTATTTGAAGTGCATTGAAGGAGAGGACGAAAATGCTCTGCAGTTACAAGAGAGGAATCAAACTGCAAACCAGTTAAGAGCATACAAGGAATGGAATCAAGGAGCACAAAAGGTAATGTATTCACTAAAGAGATTTGGAATAGCTTGGTCACATTTTATGAGACCAATACAAAGGCATGAGAAATGCAATTCAAGAATGAGCTGCATACATTGGAGAAAAAGGGCATGTCGGTAAGTAAGCACCCTAAAAATCAAAAGCATATGTGAGTCACTTGCATCTATTGGTGTGAATGTACATGATGATGATAGAATGGAAGTGTGCCTTCATGGTTTAAGAGCTCCATATAAGCAGTTTAGAACTTCTATACAGACTAGGGAAAATATTTTGAATTTTTCTGATTTGGTATCCATCTTGATTATTGAAGAAAGGAATCTTGGTGAGGACTCAAGATCCCAAGGAAAACCTAGTTCTGCGTAGGTATTCTACTATAGTAGAGGAAAAGGCAAAGGTAGAGGTTTTAGAAGTGGAAGAGGAAACAGTAACCAAGACCAAGGTCAACATCAAAATCATGCAAGAGGTAGAGGACAATTTCGAAGTAGGAGGAGCCAAAGAGGCTGCAAAAATTTCCAGAGAAATGATTCAGGTAATGATAGTAAAGGATGCTTGAATTGTGGTAAACCTAGACATTTTGAACGTAATTGCAAGTTAAAGAATCAAAATAATAGAAGGTAGCAAAACAAATATGCATCCACAACTATAGATGATCATGGAAAGCTATTCATGGTTCAACATGATAAGATGAATATGATGTATGTTGATGTTTTGAAATCAAATGGTAATGTCTAGTAGGTTGATTCAAGTGCTTCAAATCACATGACCAATCATGTAGAATGGTTTAGTAGTTTACATAAATTGCTAGTTCCTAGATATTTTGAAAAAGGTGATGACACATCACACCCTATTGAGCATACAAGAAACATAGCATTGTCTATGGAGGATGGGAAGGTAAAACATCTTGCTGATGTGCTACATGTTCCGAATATAACAAAGAATCTAGATTGTGTTGGAAAAATGCTTGACCAAGGATTACAAATCATGTTCAATGCTGATGGGTTGTATGTAGAAGAGTACAAATAAGATGGATGATTGATTGCCAAAGGAAACAAAGTGCATAGGATGTTCACCTTAAATGTGAAAATTCCTGAAATGAATGCAGCCATGTTTGCAAAAGGTGCAGGAGTTATTGCTCATATAGAGATCCGACACAAACCAATTCGACATGCAAACTTGCAGAGGTTGAAATTGATGAAGTTGAAGGAGATTGCCAATGGACTACCGAATCTCAAAGTTTCAAAAATGAAGAAGGTATGTGCAACATGTCAATTTGGTAAATAGTCAAGATCATCATTTGCACATGACAAGCATGTTAGTGAGAATGTGCTAGAAATAGTACATACAGATGTTTGGGATCCTACAAAGACCACATCTATGGGTAGTTTTAGGTTTTATGTTACTTTCATTGATGACCATACACGGAAAGTATGGGTATATTTCATGAAAGAGAAGAGTGAGGTGTTCACTCACTTCCAAAATTTTAAAGCTATGGTGGAAAACAAGACAGGGAAGTATATTCAGAAATTAAGATCTAATGGAGGAGGTGAATATATATCAAATGAGTTGAGCAATTTTCTAAAAAGTCATGGAATTCGCCCACAATTTTCATGCAGGTACACACCATAATAGAATGGTGTTGCTGAATGCAAAAATAGAATATTATAAAAATAGCAAGATTCGATGGCTAAGAAGAATATGCATAATTGTTATTAGGTAGAAGCTATGCACACTTTTGTATACATCATGAATAGAACTCTGATTGCTGTTGTACATCAAGTTACACCTAAAGAGAAGTTTGCAGGTAAAAAGCCAAACTTATCACATATGAAAGTTTTTGGCTGTATTGCATATGTACATGTTATAGATGAATTGAGGACAAAGCTTGATCCAAAAGCAAAAAAATATATCTTCACTGGATATTGCCTTGAGCAAAAGGGATATAAATGTTATAACCCACTCACACGATACGTGAAGGTAAGCAGAGATGTTGTGTTTGATGAAATGTTAAGCTTCTATACAGATGCCAAATATGGACTTAATCTTGAACCAAATGACAAAGAAAATTATGAAAATTCAAGCGCAAAATCTCAAGTCTTGAGTGGATCAGATGCATGACCAAGCAATAGTTCCAACTCAAATCTATGGAGTGGAAGATCGCTTGGAGATTTTGTTCCAAAAAATTCATCAAATATATCCAAGAAAGGTAAAGAAAAGCTTTCTATTGGTAGTAAAGAAAAGATTTTAGCTAATCATAAAGAAAAGAGGATATTTATGTTGATGACTTGATTATAGGTGGTGATAATGAAGAAAACATTAAAGAGGTAAAGCAACTCCTTATGCAAGAATTTTATATGAAAGATCTTAGTGTGCTATGCTATTTCTTGGGCATTGAGTTTATACATATAGAAACATGTATATGGATGTCACAAAAGGCAATATGCCTTGAGTATGCTACAAAATTATGGTATGGCTGATTGTAAGCCAATTTCTATGCCACTAGATCAAAATTTGAAGTTGGATACTATGTCACGTGAAACATTGGAAATGCTACTATCTATAGGAAAATTGTTGGAAGTTTGATATATATCACAATTACAAGGCATGGTATAAGCTACACTATTAGGCTTGAAAGTTAGTTTATGCAGGTTCCCAAGAAGCCACATTTAGATGCTTTGAGGTGCACTCTATGTTATGTGAGTGCTAGTTTGGATTATGCATTGTTTTATGAAGTTGGTGTAGATTTCCAAGTTCATGGATACACCGATGAAGATTGGGTTGGTAGTATTCCAAATAGAAGATCTACTAGTGGCTTTCTATTCTCACTTGGAAGTGTAGCTACTACATGGAGTAGCAAGAAGCAAACCACTATTGCTTTGATGAATACAGAGGCCGAGTATGTGAAAATGATGTATTCTGTATGTTGGTGATTGAGGATAAGTTGGATGATAGTAGTTACCCATTGTGCGCATATATGATGTGTCATGTATTTGTAGCAAAAGGGTTGTGGAATATTGTACAAGGTGTTGAAAAATGTCCTACTACACCTACAAATATAGTTATTAAAGGTGATGGAGATGGTGTTTAAGATGATGATATTCAATTTATTGGTCATGTTGTAGCTCTTGTTGCACCTATTTTATTGCAACTTTATTGGGATGGAAGAGATGCATAGGCATATGCATTGATAGCCTTGTTTGTCAAATGTGCCATTATCCCTCATATTTACTCTTGCAAGATAGAAAAAGATGATTAGGATTATTTTACAATATTATACCAAGCAAGAAATGAGGCTCATGTTTCTTACCTCCAAAAAACATTGGAGACTAAGCAAAAGAATGAAGGAGATCTTGTGGACAATTCTTCAACAAAGATCAAATATTTGAAGGAGTAGATGATTTTTGCTAATGAAATCTTGCTAGATAATTCACTTGTGTAGAATATTCTTACAAATCTTCCACATTCATATCTGTATCATTTCCTGTAAGTCTAATATCATCTACATACACGCACAAATAGATGACTTTAGAATTACTCCTTTTTATGAATAGTGATGGATCTGCCTTGCTAGGTTGAAATCCTTTGTCCTGCAAGAATGAGACAAGCCTGTGATTCCAAACCCTTATGGCTTGTTTGTGTTACCATTAGTGTCCATGTGAAAGGCCAAATGGCCACTGGACACTTCTTTGTATATGTTCTTTAATAAAAAATATAGTGGCCTGGTCAGTCACAGACTCTTAAGTTCGATCACATTTGTAAGACCTAAGAAGTATGTCTTCGTGCTCCTTGTGTATTGTATTTTCTACGTATTTAGCAACCTCTGTGCGAAGTACTGTGTGTAGTCATAGGAGCTCGGTTTTCTACCCTGAGGATATCATTATGGAGATCTCGAGAAGGAGAGCGTGCTGTGGTGCATTGCCATCAAATCCCTTCACTGGTATCAGAGCAATTCGACACAAAAAGCTTTGTTCCTTTTGTGCAAGCAAAGTGACCTCCCCAAGCTTTCTCCAAGGCTTATGACTAAGGCAGCAACCAAGGCATAGACCAAGGCATACCTTGTCATCCAAGTTACTGAAGTCATCGTTGGCTACACGTGAGGGAGGATCTCAAAGATCAAGGAAGATAGAGGTTCCTGGTACTTCCCGAGAGGTCACCCATTCCAGTACTATTCCCCCCAGAGCTCGCTTAATCGTGGCAATCTCTTGCCACTAAGGTACACCCTTGTGGTGTTTGAGGAAGGGGAAAGACTAAGGTTGACATTACCTTGAACATGTTCTGGTCCCTCAAAGCTTCATTCTTTGCTTTCAAAACCTATTTTTGAAGCCTTTTTGCATGTTTTTTGGAGCCATTTTGGACTATTGTTGCACATAGTTCTCTTCACACAAGTCCAAGAACATCAAGAAGAGTGTTCTTTGTACTTCCCCGACAATAAATATCAATCTTTGGGGCTTTATTTTCATCCACACTCGTAAACCTACATGTTTCTCAAAAGGTTTTCAGTTTTGGTGGGAGCAACCGCTGCAAATTTTATGCAGGTTTTTTGAGCCTAAAAGATCAGATTTGACAGACACTTACAGGTGTTGTTGGCTAGTTTTTGGGCTATGCTTTCAGCCTTTTAGTGTCATTTTACAGCATATATTGAGCACATACACACCGTGTACACTTCTATGGATACTGCTTATGTACGTCCATGTGGTCATTGATATAGCAGTTAGGCTTTTGCATAAAGCCTTTTATGTTTGAAAAAGAGGGTCGTGGTGAGGTTTTCTTAACTGGGAGACACCCAGATGTCGGGGTCTCTTTGGTGATGCAGGTGGAAGACTTACCCAGCCTCGCCATAGGAGATGCATGATAGTTGTTAATAGGTGCTCGATAAGCCTAGTTGGCTTCTATTGGGTAAGTAATTATATACAGTGGAGTCAGTGATTCACTATGCAGGTAAACATGTTAGTACTTGTAGTTTTATGATATTCTGACACTGGTCATATGCTCATTTTGGAGAGGATACTCTGACAAAATTTTTCCACATTTCTGGTTTATTCAACTATACAGTGGTCGATTTACTCCTTGATACACTTATTTGTTGGTGTTTGGACTCTTCTAGCTCCATTATCATTCTATTCAATTCTCTACCATCATGACATCAGAGGTCTCAGGCACATCTGGTGGATCAAGGTCTAGTGCCAGTGTTCCGAGGAGGAGCTATAGCTTGCAGGGCAAAGACCATTTTGAGATCCAAAAAATTCGATGGCACAAACTTTGCTCTATGGAAGAATCAGATTAAAGATGTGCTGATTCAAAGGAGGAAATGGAAGCCAGTAAATGGGATTTCAAAGAAGCTTGCTGACATGGATGAAGATGATTGGGATGAGTTAGATGAAACGGATAGGTCTACCATTTGCTTGCACCTGGCAGATAATGTTTACTTGACAGTATTAGACTATGAAAGTGCAGAGGAGCTTTGGAAGAAGTTATGCAATACATATGAAAAAGAGATGGCATCAAATAAAGTGTATCTGATGAGAAAATTATATGACCTTTGTATGAAGGACACAGATAGTGTTGGTGCTCATCTAAATGAGTTTGATGCTATATTCTCTTAATTACAGGCTCAAAAAATGGATATGGATAATGAAATGAAAGCAGTATTGTTGTTATGCACCTTGCCATCATCATGGGATACGTTTTGCACAGCTATTAGCAATAGTGCACCTGGTGGTAAACTCCTCTATGATGACATATGTGGAGCACTCTTGAGTGAGGAGATTTGCAAAAAATCTATGGTTGGCACTCAGAGTGGAGATGCATATAATATTCGTGATTCTTACCAAGGAAATAATCAACAACGTGGTAGGAGCAAGAACAAGGAAAAGAATGGTCAACGGAATAAGAGTAGAAGTAAATCAAGGAAGAGGGATATCGAATGCCATTATTGTCATAAGAAAGGACACATGAAAAAAGACTGTTATGCATTAAAGAATGCTGAAGATAATGGGCAGAATGTTGATGGGCATGTTAAACAGTTACCTGCACCATCTACTTTGACTGTGAAGATTGAAGAAATTAATGTTATTTCTGATGATGCTGATGTGTTGGCACTTGATAGTACTGTGCCAACTGAGGCTCTTATGGCTCATTCTCTTTCCCACACCTAGCTGCTAGATTCTGATGCTTCTTTCCATGTGACACCACATAGAGAATGGTTCTCTAATTATGCAACAAAGTCTCTTGGTACCGTGAGACTTGGTGACTCTTACCAGTGTGATGTTGTGGGGATTGGAGATGTGATTGTGCAGTTCATTGATGGCTCAAGATTTACTATGCATAATGTATGCCATGTACCTCAGTTATCATGCAGTTTGATGTCAATTGGTCAACTTGATGACCTTGGTTACAAGGTGGTCTTCTATGCTCAGTCCTTTCGTATATCAAAGGGCAATATGGTTATTGCAAAAGGAAGTAAAGTTGGCTCACTTTATCCTTTATTTGTATCATAGAAAGAACACTTGTTAGCTATTACTGAACAACCTATGGCTTGTCTTTGGCGTGGTCGTTTGGGCCATATATCTCGTAGTGGAATGGAAAATCTTTCTCGTCCTAGCTACTTACCCGTGTCATCTTTCTCTGATTTTTCATTTTGTGAGCATTTTCAATATGGAAAGCAAACTAGAAATGTGCATAGAACGCACATTGACTCTTCAATTCAGCCTTTAGATCTCGTTCATACAGATGTGTGTGGTCCTATGCCCACTAGGTCCTTAGGTGGTGCTCTTTACTTTGTCACTTTCATAGTGCTACTAGAAAAGCCTGGGTATATCCTATCAAATCGAAGGATGAGGTATTCCCTACTTTCAGAAAATGTCTTGCTTCAGTTGAGACTGAAAAGGAACTAAGCTTAAGGCTTTACGTTCACATAATGGGGGTGAGTATACCTCACATGAATTTAGCCTTTTCTATCAGTGTAGAGGGATTTGTAGAGAGTTTTTAGCTCCTTATACCCCAGTACAGAATGGTGTAGTTGAGAGGATGAATAGAACTATTCAAGATAGAGTATTCTCTATGTTGCATCATGCAAACCTCTCACAACGTTTTTGGGCCAGAGGGTTATGTAGTTCCTGGCAAGGAAAGTTTAGTTTGTAAGCTCAAGAAGAGCTTGTATGGACTTAAACAGTCTCCTAGACAATGGTACCAAAAGTTTGATGCTTTTATGAAGTCCCAAGGCTATTCTCGAAGCAATGAGGATCATTATCTCTACAGAAAGAGATGCTCACATGGCAGCTTAATATGCTTGATACTTTATGTCGATGATATGTTGATTGTTGGGAAGTCCTCCTATGACTTGTCAATTCTCAAAAGGAAGTTGAGTTAGACATTTGATATGAAGGATTTGGGGGATGCCAAACATATTCTTGGCATGTGCATTACTCTTGATAGGAGTAAAAGATGCATATACTTGTCTCAAAGTGAGTACATATCCAAAGTAGTTCATAGGTTCAATATGCAGGGTGGCAAAGCATTGAGTACACCGTTACCCACATATGTGAAATTGAGCAAGGATGATTGCCCCAAATCAGATGAGGAAAGGGAATTCATGACCAAAATTCTCTATCAGTCTGCCGTTGGTAGTCTCATGTATGCTATGGTAGCTACGAGACCAGACATCACATTTGTAGTGGGAGTTGTGAGCAGATATATGTCCAATCCTGGCAAGAAACATTGGGAAGTGATCAAGATGATTTTGAGATATCTGAGTGGCACTAAGGACAAGTGTCTATGCTTAGGTAGAGGGAAAGCATCCATTATTGGTTACACAGATTCTAACTATGCTAGTTGTGTAGACAATCGTAAGTCTACATCAAGGTACATTTTTCATTTTGCTGGAGGTGCTATCTCTTGGAGATATCATCTTCAAGAATGTATGACTATTTCCACCACAGAAGCAGAGTATGTTGTAGCAAGTGAGGCATGTAAGGAAGCATTGTGGCTTTCTTGTCTTGCTTGTGATATGGGTTTACCTCAGCATGTACCTCGTTTTCTGAGTTATAGTCAGAGTGCCATTACTTTGGCTAAGAATCCAGTCTATCATGCAAAGAACAAGCACATTGAGGTGAGGTATCACTTCATTAGAGATTGCTTAGCCACTGAGCGCATTATTCTTGAGAAGGTTCACACTCAAGATAATGCTCCATATGCTTTGACTAGAACTCTACCACATGACAGCTTTCACCACTGCAGTCACTTGATGGGGGTTACTTGATTCATGATCTTACACAGTCACTTGTATATTGTGTAACATGCCCATCAGGTGGGAGGTATAGTTTGTATACTTACACTCAGGTATTCTTTATCATTCTTTATTTTTCTCCCATAGTTACTTTGGCCATATTGGCCTTTAGTGGGAGATTGTTACAGCTAGTGCCCATGTGTAAGGCCAAATGGCCACTAGACACTTCTTTGTATATGTTCTTAAATAAAACATATAGTCACCTGGTCAGTCACAGACTATAATTCGACCACATTTGTAAGACCTAAGAAGTCTGTCTTCATGCTCCTTGTGTACTGTGTTTTCTACGTATTTAGCAGTCTCTGTGCAAAGTACTGTGTGCGGCCGTGGGAGCTCGATTTTCTACCCTGAGGATATCGTTGTGGAGCTCTCGAGAACGAGAGTGCACTGTGGTGCATCACCATCAAATCCCTTCAGTTTGAGTCCACATAAAACTTTATTAAATTTACACACATAATTAGGATATATGTGATTCTCAAAACTAGGTGGTTGTGCCATATATACCTCTTCTATTATCCATCCATTAAGAAATGCATTTTTTACATCCAATTGAAATATCTTCCAATTCTTGGAAGAGGCAATACTAAGCAAAACCCTAATAGTAGGCATATTTGCCACAAGAGAGAAGGTCTCCTCATAATCAATTCCTTGAGTTTTTGCAAAGCCTTTTGCCACAAGCCTTGCCTTATACCTGTTAATGGAGCCATCTAAGTTCTTCTTCAATTTGTAAATCCACCTTGAGCCTATCACTTTCATTGACGGAGACTTGGGAACCAATTCCCAAGTGCTATTCTCCTCAAGAGCTTCAATTTCTTCTTCCATTGCATGCCTCCATTTTGATTTCTTCTTTGCTTCCTCAAATATTGAAGGTTCCTCTTGATTTATGTCATGTGCTAGATAGATTGAATGTTTAGTTACTAGAGAAGTATCGAACCCATACCTTTCTGGTTTTCTTTTCTCCCTCATGGAACTTCTTAGGCCATGATGTGATGATTATGCCTCTTGTCCAAGTTCCTGCATTTTTTGCTTTACCTTTAGACTTCCACATTTTGAGTTTTTCATGCTTATTTGCTTCATCATCTTCTTAGGTATCCTGCTCTTCAACTTTAGAAGAATTATCCTTAACAAGTTTTGGAAAATTTTCTTCAAGATCATAAGGTAGGCTGACCTTTCTACATGAATCTTCATACCAAGAACTATTCTCATCAAATACCACATCTCTACTCACTAAGAATCCTTTGGTTGTTGGGTTGTATAATCTGTAGCCCTTTTGATTGTTTTCATATCCAATGAATACACACCTTTCAGCTTTGGGATCCACCTTGCCTCTAACCTATGAAGGAACATGAGCAAAAGCAACACATCCAAAAATCTTACAATGATCCAAACTTGGTCTTCTTCCATTCCAAGCCTCATATGGTGTCATGCCATCAAGTGATTTTAAAGGTAACCTATTAATCAAATAAGTGGTTGTGGATATAGCCTCAGCCCATAAGTAATTATGTAAATGCTTCTCATTTAGCATAGACCTTGCAACTTCAACAATTGTCCTATTCCTTCTTTCTACCACTCCATTTTGCTCAGGATTGTACCTTGTAGTGATCTCTCTTTTGATTCCCCTCTCTTGAAGAAAGCAGTCAAATTCATGGGAGAAGTACTCTCCCCCTCCATCTGGCCTTAGCCTTTTTAATGTCTTACCTGTTTGATTCTTCACAAGAGCCAAATATCTTTTGAAGCATGAAAAGAATTTATCTTTGTGTTTCATAAAATAAAATATGATCCATCTACTGCAATCATCAATGAAGGAGACATAATACCTTGATCCAGATATTGAAGCAATCTTGCTAGGTCCCCATACGTCTGTATGAACCAAATCCAAGAGGTCTCCATGCATATATCCTTTCTTCATGAATGGTAACTTGTAAGGCTTTCCAAATTGACATGCACTACACTTATAAATAATGTGTTGTTTTGACAAATTAGGGAGTCCAAGTACACTTTGGTCCCTACAGATTTGCTTTAATGATCTTTCACCAATATGTGCTAACCTTTTGTGCCATACTTCCAATTCTATGAGTGTCTGACTACCATAATTAAAGACACCAATGTTTCTAGTGTCTTGCAATTCAAATGTGAACAATCTACCTATCTTGTCACCCTTTTCAATTCTCTTGAATCCTTGACTTGGATCTTCAACAAATGCTCCTACTTTGTGAACCTAACCTGTAGGCCTTTTTCCACAATCTGTCCTACATTTATCAAATTCTTTGTGATGGTAGGGACATAAAGTACCTTGCTAAGTAGGTTGATATTTCCATCAGGTGCTTTCACATTTCCTATCTTTTGCACCAAATGTCTTGTATCATCACCTGTCTGCACTTCATGCTTGTTCCTTGGATCTGCTAAATCTGATAGGAGGGCGGCATTTCCTACCACATGATTGGAACAACCTGAATCTATGTAGAAAACATGCTCATCAAATTTACCTTGTGGCATGGCCATATTCATGATTAGCAATGAGTCCTCTTGATTTGAGTCTTCCGTGTAGTTATTGTAGTCTCTTCTTCCCCTATGTCCTCCTTGATAGCTTGAATGGTTGTAATTCTCCTATTGCCTCCTTAATAGTTTGAATGGTTGCCATGGTAATTGTTGAACCTTCCTCTTGAGTAGCCATACCTTCCTCTATTGTAGCCTCTGCCTCTTTGATTCCTAGAATTCCTAAAGAAATTTTCAGCTGTATGATTAATTAATCCACAAATAGAGCATGAATTAGAGTCTTGGGATCTCCCCCTACCTTGTCTTCCTCCTTTGCCTCTACCTCTACCATGTCTTCCTCTACCTGCATAGTTAGGTTGATGTGTACGTGCTTCATCATCCACTTTCTTTCCTCTTCCTTTGTTTTCTTTGGACTTTCCTTTATCAGTATACAAGGAAGAAGATTGATTACCTTTGAGTAAGTAGTTTTCCTATGAGTGTATTGAAATATGGTACATGCTTCTCCAACTACCTTCAATCACAAATTCATGGCTTCTCCTTTCTTTTTTCATCAAGTGGACTCAACCACTTTAGATGCTTTCACTTTTTACATCAAGTAAGTACTCAAAAATTACAAGAGGGAGTTCACAAGTGAACTCTACAAAGAGTTAGCATTTCCTTTAAATTTCTAAGCCTTTTGATGACTCAAGCCATCACTTGGACTTGCTATGGACTTGTTCCAATAGTGTATATGCACACTAGACTCAGATGTTTGGTACTTTGATAGTGGGGCAACCAAACATATTACCTTGCAATGTAGTTTCTATAACTCACTTGAGTCTACCCTTACAAGGAATACTATCACATATGATAACAAATCCTCTTATCCTATATGGGAGTTGGAAAAATCATTTTGACTATTGTTGATGATAGTTTCCAAGGATCAAGAAAAATTTATTATCAGTTTCAGCATTGGTTATCAAATTTGTTGATGACATACAATTCATGATCTCTTGAATGGTATTGTTATTACTGCTTCTAACATTTTATGTCATGGGCTGTATAATCTCATAGACTATGCAAAATCTGTGAATGATTCAAAATGTGCAGTTTATGATTCTCAAGCTATCTCAGATGTTAATCTTTGGCATGACACTTTGGTCATCTAAGTTTTTCTAGTTTGCTATGCCTATAGAAATTTGAAATGGTTTCCTCTTTGCCCAAACTTGAGGAACCTTCTAAACATGTCTATGAAGGCTCTATTTTGGGAAGAACACAACATTCCTCCTTCCTAAAAGAGGGTTAAGCTAGAGCTGCTCATAAATTGTAGCTTGTTCATAGTGATGTCGGTGGCCCTATGTAGTCATCTTCATTTGCAAACTACCTATACTTTTGTGACTTTTATTGATGAATTTTCTATGGATGTATGGGTGTGTCCATTGAAAGAAAATTCCAAAGTATTTATGTGCTTTAAAGTGTTCTTGGTTATGATTTAAAATATTCCAGCATGTAAGTTGGACACCCTCTGTTCTGATCGAGGGGGGAATATAGTTCTAATTTTAATGCATTTTTGCTTGAGTGTGGGATAAAGCATGAGTATAAAATGCCATCTAACTTGAATAAAATGTATTTTTTGAAAGAAAGATCATGTCTCTCATGGAAATGGTGAGGTGTATGGTCAAAAGTCAAGCTTTACCACATAGCTTCTAGCTTGTGGCTGTTATGTGTGTAGCATATGTACTTAATAGGTGTCCCACCAAAGCACTGCAATCAATCACTCCATATGAGGCTTGGCATGGTTCCAAGCCATCTTGTACTCATCTACATGTCTTCGGTTGTCTAGCATATGCATTAATGCCTAAACACCACTAGAGAAAACTTGATGATAAAGTAGTGGAATGTATTTTTGTTGGGTAAAGTTCTAAAAGCAAACGCTATCATATCTATCATCCACATACTAAATGCATTCTGGTTAACCGGATGTTGTTTTTGTTCAAGATGCAATTCAACCGTTACTTTCATTTACCAAGGATACATCGATTAGTTCAAAGGATGTGTATGAAACTTTGCTACCTCTTTTTACAAGTGGATAGTCAAGTGTTGTCCAAATGAGGCAATTTCTTGGCCTTTACAAGCTTCAAATGGTGATGCAGGTCATTCCACTTTTGATGTAGATCATTCAAATTTTAATGCAGATTTACATGATGCATTTGTTGATGAGAGGGCTGACATAAAAGAGGAAACAAATATGCCTATATTTTTGGTGCAAACTTTGAGAGATAGATGCACCCTTGAAATATTATAATCATTCAAGATCTCATAGTGCTTGCTTTGCATCAGATTGTTTCACAAGGTTTGTCTCTGAGTCTGTTCTTTTGATAAAGCACAAAGTTCAAAAAATTGGATGGCTACTCTGCCATCAGAATATGATGTTATTATGAAGAATGAAACTTGGTCTTTATGTTATTTTCCTCTAGGAAAAAAGGCCATTGGCACTAAATGGGTATTACAAGTTGAAACATAAGCTTGATGGAATAGTTGATAAGTATAAGGCTAGGCTTGTTTCCAAAGGTTATCTTGTTTCCAAAGGTTATGCTCAAGTGAGAGGCATTGATTTTGATGAGACCTTTTCTCCCACATGCCAAATGACCACTACTCATAGCATTTGTGCACCTGAAACTCATCATGGCTGGAATGTATATCAGATAGACATTAAAATTATATTTCTAAACAATGAATTACATGAAAAAGTGTATGTAATTCAGCCCCATAGTTTTGTGTAGAAAGGGCATGAAAACAGTGTCTAGGTTGAAAAAGGCATTATAAGGTTTGAATCAAGAACCACATTTGATATAAAAAGATACATGCCTACTTGCTAGCACATGATTTTGAGAACATACAACTAAGAGCACCTTATATGTTTGGGATGCAAATCATGTACTTGTAGAAAATTTTGTATATGTTGATGATATGCTGCTCACTAGTCTTAATGGGAAACATATTGTTGAATTTATAGCTAATTTTCATTCCTCTTTTGAGATGTCATATTTGGGGGTTTGCATCATTATTTGGGCATTTAGTTTATGCAAGTGGATGGAATACGTTTGTGTCAAACAAAATATATTGACACATTATTGTAGCATTTTGGCCTTGAATTGAAAAACTATTTCCATTCCCATGAAGACAAGCTTATAGTTGAGTGTTCATGTTGTTGGAAATGCATTTGATGTTGTTCTCTATCAGTAGGTTGTTGGATGTTTTCTTTACTTATGCATAGCTTGGCATGATGTTCAGTTTATTCTCTCAGGTGAGTAGGTTTATGCATTGCCTAGGTGTCAAGCATTGGTAGGTGGTTAAGGAGCATTTTTTGCTACTTTAGTGGCACCCTACTACTTGGATTGTTTTATCCCAAGAGGGGATTATTATCACTAGATTTACATGCTTTCCTTGACTTAGATTGGGCTTGTTGCTATGGCACTGGTGTGTCCACTAGTGGTTTTTGCTTCATGCTTGGTAGCTCATGCATATCTTGGTTGAGCAGAAGCAACCTACTATGACCACTTTTGGTTGTAAGGCTAGGTATAGGGCAAATTTCATAGTTACTATTGAGTGTGTGTGGTTCAAATGCCTTTTGGTTGATTTGGGTGTGGGTCAATCTTCTACCACCACCATCTTTACTGACAATTATAGTGCTTTAGTAGTTGTGTAAAACCTTGTCTTCCATGCTTACACAAAGCATATTGCGGTACACTCATTATGTTAGGGAAATGTTATCTATTGGAGAGATCAATTCGGCTTATGTGCCCACATAGGATAATGCTGCAAAACTTTTCACAAAGGCTCTACCTAGGGAGAAATTTGAATCTTTTTTCAAAGATTTGGGCTTACTTTATTTTGTGGATTGATTTCTTTCCATGTAGTTTGGCATTTCCTTATACATGAGTGTGAGCTCCTTGTTAACCACATCATTTTCAAGGGGATTTGTTGATTTATTTTATTAGTGATGTGTGTGAACACATTCAGGACCCTGGGGGCATTTTTTCCCCTCTTTAGGAGGTTCTTCTCCCCTAGTTTGTGTTGGTGCAAGAGAATCCAATCCCACATACTTGGATGATTAGCATATTTGTTTTGAAGTCTTATTTGATCAATCCCTTGTAAAATCAAGTACATTTACTTTTGTACAAGTGCATTACTTGCACATGGAGCTAGGAAGCATCACATCTCAATTCATTTGATAGTTTATTAATGAGAGAATATATCCTATAGTTTAGGATTTACTTTTAGGTGAACTTTTGAATTTGAATCCAAAAGGTTGGCTCCAAACTCAACTATAAAAGGAGGATCAAAAGACCCGCATGATATCTTGTTTTGATGAGATCATTTTAGAAAGGATACATTGTGATTTTCAGAGCTCACTCCATAGCTCATTCAGACTTCTCACATTGTGCAATTGATTATTTCCAATGACATTGTACTTGTACATGATTTAATACATACATTTCATTATATCTTCACTTCACTTTTCTACCATGACTACATTAGTACAATGATCTTCTTAGAGCTTGTTCTCAATGTATGATTGATCATTTGTAGTGATTTAAAGCATGATCTATTCAGTATACTATCTACTATATTGCTAAAAAATCTCATTATCATTGCTTCTCTGAATCCTGAGATATTATCACTTCATTACTCTCTGGTCTATTGATTGATGCTTCCCAAAAATGTCGGGACATTCCTATGATTTGCTAAACATCATACTCAGCATGCAGTTCATCATTTTTAGTGAAATCACTCATAATTGGTAGTTGTCTAAGTTAATTAGACATCAATTGCTATCGTGCTTAGAGCACTATTCAAATTACTGAACGTGTAGACACAAAAATAGCAAGTCTATGACCTTGAATCAACTTTCTACTTATTTGTTTTGATCCATTGATTAGTGGATCATGTTGCAAATAACATAGGTGATTATTTATGATCATTAGCAAACTGAAGAGGCCCAGTATACTCTCCAACAATTGTTCTTGGCTAATGTGAAGCAAGTTTAAGCAACACCACTTCATCTCTAAAGACTATCTACCATCTCCTCTAAAATGGTATCAGAGCAACAACAAGCAAGATGGGAGATGGATTTCCATCATTCATTGATAAATTGGATAAGAGAAACTACTTAGCATGGTCACTAAGGATGCAAGCCTACCTTCAAGGGAGAAGTCTATATGGATACATCTCAGAAGATGAAGAGATGCCAACATTCAGAAGCAAACAACAACCCACAAGGGAAGAGCAAGAAAGGTTGACCACATGGTATGCAAAGGATGCTCTTGCTAGGTTTTATCTATTAAGCTCAATATTTGATTTCTTATTGTCTTACATTAGAAATTGCAAGAGCTCCCAAGAGACTTGTGAAGTACTCTCATCATATTTCTCATCAAATACAAGAGCTAGGAAGAACCAACTATGGATGGAGTTTACAACCCTAAAGAAGCAACCAAAGCAAGGTGTGTCTAATTATGTAACCAAGATGAAGAATTGACTGACTAGCTTGCAAGCATTGGAGAGGAGATAGAAAAAGAACACATAGTAAGGCGGATCATTACTGGCATCAAAGTTGATGATAAGTGGGAGTCCTTCACCACAACAATGGACCTTTATATGGATATGCAAATACCTGACCTCAACACCTTGATGGGGCAACTCTTCACCCATGAGACAAAGGTCAACAAGAATGGTGACAACTCTAGAGGTAACCAATCTTCTGCCCTTTATATATATATATATATATATATATATATATATATATATATATATATATATATATATATATATATATATATATATATATATATATATATATATATATATATATATATATATATATATATATATATATATATATATATATATACATACGTGTGTGTGTGTGTGTTGAGGGAGAATCAAGCAAAAAGAAGAAAAGAAGAAGAAAAAGAAAGAAGCTTCATTAAATGACAATATTTGAAGACACATCTCTGTAGGAAGCCTCGCAGGGGCACAACACCCATCTCTGCACAGAGCCCCGTAGGGGCACATATCAAGGAAAAAGCACGTAGGTGGAAAGGAGGAACCAGGGCCAGGAAAGTATCCATGAAGAAGTGCAAGACAGTATTTGGCAGGTAATAATCCTTCCGTTGACAGCGTGCGATGAAAAGAAAGTAAACAGGCTCAAAGCAATACAACAGGGTCAGATGTGTGCAACCAGGACAAATCAGAGGACCAAAAGCTAGAAATAGGTCACTGGTGGCGTGCTTGGCAACCCAACTGAATGTAGCAACCCAAATTTGTGATGTACAGGATATCAAGGGGAAAACAGAGGCAAAGGACTTACATCGGATAAAATAACAAATTCTCTGATAGTCCTTACTGCTTCTTCGACCACTAGGTGCGTGTATTCAGACCTCTTAAACAAGCTAAAGACAAGAAGTAAAGCCTGTCAAGGGACGACAGAGACAAAGAGGGGGAGAGTGTTGCAGAGCAAAGAGAGCACAAGGCAGAGAAAAAGAAGGGCCCTAAAATTTTTCCAATTTGGACACCTTATTTTTGTATTATAATCATTCTTGTAACATAATTTCCGTTGTAAATGCACTAGAGGAGTCCTCTAGATGCATCTCCACAGAAGATTAGTAGCTTACCTATATAAATCAGTAGGAAATTAGTCTTTTAGTGAATAAAGTGCCGGTCTCTTGTGTGAAAGGACCATTTTTAGGGCACATGTATATAAGTCAATTTGTGACTCTTTGTAAAGACTTTTTTCCATTGTGAGAATGAGGAGCACAAAATTTCGAATTTGTGTCTTCTCCTCTCTGTATCATCTTCTTGGTGAGCTTGTATGCATGTGTGTTGCTTGGAAAGAGTGTTAGGAAGTGTTGTTTATCCATGAAAGTGTTTGTTTGTTGTGGTTAAGGTGTGTGTGAAGTGAAGGAAGTGCTGAAGTGTAGGAAGGTCATTCCCACGACTCAGTATTTTGCTCATAACTTGAAGTAGAAGCGTCAGAATTGAGTGAAAATACCACCATTGGATGCGTCTTCTTGAGAGCTTTGAAGCGCATATGCTATTTGCTATATTCGGAGTTTGGAGTTGAGAGAAAAGCTCAATTTACTGTTGGCTGCTGCATCAAGTATCACGACACCATGACTGACAGTTGAAGCTTGTTTGGATTAGCCTTGCCTTGTTTGCACTCTTTGAGTAACTCATTTGCATTGATCTTCATTTGAATGCATGTCTTCATAAACTCGGCTAGGTTTTGATACTCATCGGATTGATAATTAAAGCGTGAATCCCCACTATATGCACTTGAGGGGGATTGAGGTATAGTCTCTTTCTCCACAAGTCCCTAAGTTGGTTCTTAGGTACACACGTTTTTTGGCGCCCTTGCCAGGGAGTGTCGAATCAAACGGAGGCATTCGTGTGATGGTAAGTAGCCTTTTGCATTGAAGCGAGAGGAGGAGTAGTGATTTCTCTTCTTTGGTAAGTCACATTCATCCGCACTTACTACTTCTCACTCTTGAAGTGTGTGTAGTGAGTTATTAGTCTAGGGAAGTGAGTGGAGTGAGTAGAGTAGGAGGAGTAAGGGAGTAGGTTAAGTAATTAGAGTAGCTTTCAATCTTTGTCTTGTTGGTTTTTTTAGAGTAGGAAAATTCAAAAGTATAAAAGCCAAAAAATGTCATTTTGTAAGTCACTTGTCTCTTGAACAAGTATCGTGAGAGGCGGCTGTCGAGTATCGTGAGCAAATTCCGGGCTGTTTGAGCTGCACAGAGCAAGTCAGTGTGGTTAAAGGGTTGAGGGAGAGTACCTAAGGTAAGCACATATATCATTCTCTCATCCTTATCACATAAATTAAGCATTTTAGAAAAAAACGATATGAGTGAAGTATCGTGAAGGCCACACCGGGGTAGAGAAGAAGTATTCTTCTGATTCAGGCTAAGAGGGGAGGGTAAATGTACTCTGAGAACATGTATATGAACCCAAAATAAAAAAAAACACTGGCAAAAAACTAAAAAGTGTCAAGTATCGTGTTCTCTCGCGATCGAGTATCGCAATACCTGACAAGTATCGTGATCTCCTGTGGTTGAGTATCGCGATACTTCCCAAGTATCGAGCATCGTGTGATCCCTGATTGCGATACTTCCCAAGTATCGAGCATCGTGTGATCCCTGATCGCGATACTTCTCAAGTATCGAGTATCATGTGATCCCTGATCGCGATACTTCCCAAGTATCGAGTATCGTGTGATCCTTGATCGCGATACTTCCCAAGTATCGAGTATCGTGTGATCCCTGATCGTGATACTTCCCAAGTATCGAGTATCGTGTGATCCCTGATCGCGATACTTCCCAAGTATCAAGTATCGTGTGATCCGTGATCGCGATACTTCCCAAGTATCATGTATCATGTTTTCTCAAGTATCGTATATCGAGTATCATGATTAATCAAGTATCAAATATTGTCTCTTGTGAAGTATCGTGTATCGTGTTTGGGAGATATTGTGTATCGTCTGAGTCAAAGGTTGGGTATCGTGAACTTTTTTGGAGGTCAAATATCGTGACTTGAGGACTCACAGTTAGTCCTGTCCCCACCAAATTTTTTTAGAATTCTGACCCATAGTGAAGAGCTCTAGAAGCCAGAGGTTGGCAAAGGCTGATCAGAGCTTTTAAGTGGATGAACCTGAGATCTGGGAGAACCCTAGGAAGCCGAAGAAGTGTGATCTCTTCTATAGGAAGTGTAGCTGAACCAAGTAGCTGTTCACATTATTCTGAAACCTCTAGTGAGTCAGAAGAAGAAATTCCTATGGCTTCAGAGGATATGCAAAACACTGTACCAATGATTGGCATGATGTCAATTATTGAGGGAGAATATCGGACATCTTTAGAATATGTGACCACCAATCAACATGAGATTCCCATATACCTACATGGACTAAACCGATCATTGGCCAGACTGAAGAAAGCTTCAGATGCTTACATAGTGCCTAGGCCAGCAGTTAAGTATGCAGGAGGAATTTATATGGACAAGAGAGACATCCAGTATGTAGTTACAAAACAACTCGAAAACATCAATGAGCTTGGGGAAGAAAACATTGCTCATAACCTTAATGAAGAAGGAGATGAAGTGCAAGTGACCACACCTAGAGGGAGATCTACTGTTGTTAGGGTTTGGAGAGGAGACCTAGTTCCTCAAGATGACTCCTTGATGGATGTGTACTTGATCAATGGAATGGAGAATCTCATTAGAGCCCACTCTTCATTATGGGAAGCAACCCCTAACCCAGTGACTGTCTACGAGTTACAAGATGCTGACTTCCCCACCATCATCACGTATTTGGACAAAAACCAGAGAAGGTATTGGCCCCTAACAGATTCAGAGAGAGCCGGGTTGAAATATCAGAACATTCCAGTGTTTGCCCCGAGGGATCAAGCCACTACTTTACGAAACCCACATGGAACCTCTCAGGATAATTCATTCCAACAGTCAGGACAAAGACAACAAACACAAATCTCGGTTCGACCACATGTACAGTTTGCTATGCATGCAAATAACCCCCACTATCGGCCTCAACCACCTGTTGGCCCATGGAATGGAATTCCTGCCCCAGTTAGACCACCTGTAGCAAGAGGACCTGGTATACCGATAGGGAGACCTGTTTTCCCTGTGATGCCTAGACCGCCTGAAGGAGGAAGAAGATTAAGGCCAATTCAAGTTGCCAAATGCATGAGAAACCACTATGATGGCTCTAGCGAATCGTACAATCATATAGCTGAATTTAAGCAAGTAATCAGAGCTGAACAAGTAGAAGAATTCTTGATGCAATATGAATCTTTTGGTCTTACTTTGACAGACACAGCTTTAGCTTGGTTCCAGCCATTAGATCCAAATAATTTTCAAAACATGGAACAAGTCTATCAAGAAATGATTGAGGAATTCACTAAGTCTGGAATTGAAAACAACTCGTCATCGTTGATTCATAGCTTTAAGCAAGCTCCTACAGAATCAGTGCGATTGGCAGCCAGAAGATTCAAGCAGTATGTGGATAGATGCCCAGTGGAAGAAAGGCCTACTCAAAACAAAATGGTGTCATTATTTTTGGAAGGATTATTGAATGGATCATTAAGATCGCTGGTGTACGTGAAGAGAGTTCAAACCTTGCAAGAATGTATGAAGGAATGTATCGACCTAGAAGACAATCTAGCAGAGGATCTGAAAATACCTCAAGGTAGTATCAAAAGTGAAGATTCAGCCAGCAGCACATCAAACCCTAAAAACAATGTAGAGGAAATAGCCGAATTAGTAGCAAAGAAGTTGAACGTTCAAGGACAGAGGAACTACCCCAACAACCCAATGAGAGTGCCCATGCTTAGAAGATGTATGCATTGTGTGATGTGGTTTTACTCGGCTCTGCCTGATACCACTCCTTGTTGACGCGACGAAGGCTGAACCTTATTAAGCCTGCGGAAATCACCACGCCCAAGAAGAACTAAGCTAGAGTGATTTAGAACACCTCTGTAATCAATCAATAGCTTAGCAAAGTTTCTAACGCTCAACGTATAAGTTTGCGCTCTCAATTTACTGAAAAATATCACTGAAACTTCAACAGACTGTCACTGTACTGACACCGTAATCGTACCGGAATTGTACCGGAATGAACTTCAATTCTGTTTATAATTACTTCAAGTGAATGTTTATGAAGTAAGGGAGTGATGCGTGAACTTCCTTAACTTACTGAACTCTTCCTGAAGTTTAAGAAAAAACTCCACTAGTTCAGAAAACCTCTTTCTGGTCAGGCTTTGTACTGTGTGTAGATATCTTTTCCACCGGAACCTTTGATCAACTGAAAGTAGAGATGTCTAGCTACAGAATGAGCTATCTCTCATACAAAACTTCGCATTACTCTACGAGATCTACTTCGTTCTTCTATCAGAAATTACTTGTTTACTGAGAAACTGTAACTGACCAAAAATACGTTTATTGTGAAAACTTTAACTGTTAACTATTTTTAACCGTAGTACGACAATACGTCGGTTTCTTCACATACGAACAGTGCACACGAATTTCCACATGAACATGTGTTTTATATTAGAGAAGATGTGTACAAACAGGCTTGGCCTCTTCTTGCTCAAGCTACAGAAACTCTCCTACAATGAGTAGTTCCTTCCTACCATCTCTCTCAGATGAATACCCGACATTTCAGGTTTCTGTTATTCATCTTTACATACGCGATCTCTGGCGTCTTCTTCTACATACGCGATCTCTGGCGTCTTCTTCTACATAACTAAATCTCTCTCTCTCTCTCTATTTGTGCTCTTATTTATACTGCGCGCTCTTCTCACGCACGTTCTAGCTCGCACTTCCCCTTCTATTATTCCTATACACGTTCTCTCTATGTACAGTTTGATTCGGTGTAACGAACTCTGATCCTGGAAGATTCTGTACTGTACATAACGATCGTGGATTTGTCCCTCCACTAAGGCTTTTGATTTTCTTTGATTCTGCTTCTCTTTTTCTTTTTCTTTTATGCATGTCTGTTTGTCAAATTCGTGAGTGTTTCTTCAACAGCTCCCCCTCAATCACTAATTTGACATCTTCCGATCTTTCATATATCTTTCTTTCTTTTATACCTGCCATCTCTTTGAATCTGTTTGTCTTCGTTCCATCCAAGCTCTTTGTCAAAATATCTGCAATCTGATCTTTTGTCGGAGTGTATATTATTTCTATCTCTTTCTCCATTATCTTTTCCCTCAGGAAATGATACTGAATCTCTATGTGCTTTGTTCTTGCATGAAATACTGGGTTTGCTGCAAGATACAATGAGCTCATATTATCTCCATGTATGATAGGTATACCTTGATCAATACCCATGCTTTTGAACAAGGTCTGCATCCATATTATTTCTTTAGATGCTTCTACGAGTCCTTTGTATTCGGCTTCTGTTGACGATAAGGCTACTGTGTGTTGCTTCTTTGAACACCAGCTTACCAGCTTATCTCCTAGGTATATCATATACGCGTGCGTTGATCTTCCGTCATCTTGACTTCCAACCCAGTCTGAGTCACTGTATGCTTTCAGCTTTATATCTGACGTAAAAGGATAATATAATCCTTCTTTTATATTTCTTTTGATGTATCTAAGAACTCTTTGTCCTGCAACCCAATGTTGATCTGTCAGACAATGCATGAATTGTGAGAGAACTCCCACTGCATAACTAAGATCTGGTCTCGTTAGCGTAGCATAAATTAAACTTCCTACTAATGACTGATATCTTTTCATATCTTTAAACTCTGCACCACTATATCTGCTGAGTTTATGATTTACTTCAAGCGGTGTTGAAGCTTCTCTGCAATTCTCCATATTAAACTTCTTTAGTAAGTTTAGGAGATACCTTTCTTGTGAAACATATACACCATGATCTGTGTATGTGATTTCCATTCCTAAGAAATATGATAATTTCCCTAGGTCACTGATCTTGAACTCTCTTTTGAGTAGTTTATTTACTTCTGTAATCCCTTCATCTGAGGTTCCTGTGATTATTAAGTCATCTACATAAATACAAATGTAGATCATACCTTCTTCTGTTCTCTTTATGAGTAGACTTGTATCTGCCTTCGAACTTTGGTATCCAAAATCATTCAGATATTTCACAAGTCTGTAATTCCAAGCTCTTGGAGCTTGCTTCAGTCCATAAAGTGCTTTTCTTAATCTGCAGACAAAGTTTGGGTATCTGAAACTTTCGAACCCTTCAGGTTGTTCCATGTACACTTCATCAGAAATGTATCCATTCAGAAATGCGTTCTTTATATCTAGCTGACTTAGCTTCCATCCTTTCGATGCCGCTACAACGATTACTGTCCTTATGTTTGACATTCTTGCCACCGGACTAAACGTCTCATCATAATCTATGCCATGTGTTTGAGCATAGCCTTTGACCACCAGCCTTGCTTTGTGTCTGGCTATCCTTCCATCTGCAAATTTCTTTATTTTGAAAACCCATTTATTTCCGATTACTTTCTTACCATTTGGTTTCGGAACAAGTTCCCATGTCTTGTTCTCCTCCAGTGCGCTAATTTATTCTTTCATTGCTTCTTCCCATTGCTTCGTCTTTAGCTTCATCATAGCTTTGTGGTTCTTCATCATCTTTGACCATATATGCGTAATCTTTCTGAGTTATGTATGAGGTATCATATGAATACCTTTCTGGTTGTCTTCTGGTCCTGCTTGACCTTCTTGGTTCGCGTTCTTCATAAGTGTCTGAATACACTTCTTCATCTTCATTTCTCATACCTGATCCAATCCTGGACGTACTTGCCTGCATATGATCTTCATCTCTATTCACCTGCACAATTGATTTTCCTTTCTCTTTCCTTCTTACCTCTTCTTTATTCCTTTTTCATTGAAATGACCCAATCTCTTATGCCAGAGATCAAATTCTATAATCACCTTCTCACCATGTGTGAGCAACGCTTGGCCAATGTTCCCTTGTATTCTTAAAGTAAAGAGTCTTCCTTCTTTCTTTCTAGAAATGATCTGATTATATCCATTCTCGGGATCTTCTACAAATACTCCTTCGTTTGTAAATCTGACCTGAAAACCTTTTTCAACTATCTGCCCACACTGATCAAATTTTTCGGTATTGTTGGAACATACAAAACATTTGTTAGCAAATCTGCTCCACTCTTGCATTTCACTTTTCCAATTGAATGTACGCTATGTCTCGTATTGTCACTTGTTTGAACAGTGTGACTAGAACTACCTTTTTCTAGTTCTAACATCAGTTCTATATTCCTTGATAAATGATTTGAGCATCCAGAATCAATGTAAAATACCTTTAGGTCTTCATTTTCTGATGTGCTGATAGAGTTCATCATCAATGATGTATGACTTTCATTCTACGTGTCATTTGCGTAGTTCTTGTAGGTGGTGTTATAGAATTGACTCTGTCCCCAACTTCTCGCTCCACCTCTACCATAGCCTCCTCTTTGGCCTTGTCTGCCTCTTTGATATCTTCCGCTCCTAGTTCTGCTATTATTGTTCTGATTCTGATTTGATCCTTGTTGATTGTGCCAACAATCATGAGCCAGAGGATTACTTAATCCACAAATCCAGTAGGCCTTCTTGTTATTGCTTTGGCTGCCTCTTCCTCTTCCAAAACCTCTTGCTCTTCCTCTGCCAGTGCCTTTACCTCTTGCGTAATAGGCTTGAGAGCTCGACTCTTCTTCGTCTTTTGGTTTACCTTTGTCTTTCTTCTTGTTCTTCATGTACATCGCTGAACTTTGTCCTTTGTCTCCATCTCCTTTCAGGTCTCGCTCATATGTGAGCATCAAACCAAGCAACTGATTTAAATCTGGCACGAAATGATTTAAAGAAAGTTCAGTTGAAAAACAAAAGGTTTCCACCTTTCATCTCCTCTCAAACCTGTGAGCACTTGCACTATCAATCTGTGATCTTCGACTTCTTCATTTATGGATCCAAGACTATCTGCTAGGTCCTTCATTTTAGTAACATAGTCACTAATACTTTGACTCGACTTCTTTTTCAATGTCGTAAATTCGGACCATAAGCTAGCCTTCCTAGCTTTCATAATATTTTGGAAATGATTTTCCAATGCACTCCATATGTCCTCTGCTTTCTCCAGACCTCTAATGGGCGGTAGTAGATGGTCTGTTACAGTATTATAGATGTAGGCTCTTGCCGTTGCATCTTTCTTCTACCACAGCTTCAAGGCTTCTAATTCTTCTTTTTCCGGTTGACTATTATCTTCGAAAGTTGGCTTCTTTTCTTCTCCGGTCACATACATCATTAAGACCTTACTCATAAGTAAGGCTTCCATGCGCATTACCCATGCAAGATAATTATCTCTGTCCAGTTTGTCAATAGTAATGTGGTATGCCATAATTTTTCCAGTGAGTATGATGTTAAGGGTTTTACCCTTCACAAACCTTTACTCTTGAGGATGACTTCAGAATACTTCTTGATACCGTTTGCTGTTGATCTCTTCAGCGTTCTCCTTCCCTTATGAAAGTTTTCGACTTCTCTTGTATCTTCACTTTCGGTTGTTCCTTGAGAACCTTTCTGCTATTCAGAATCTTTCGGCTCTTGGGTCTAGCCTGCTCTGATTAGATATGCCTAGCTATGATATCCACTTGTAGTCGATTCGCCCTTGCTCTTGGATCTATCCTTGGCTCTAACGCCAATTGAGGGTGGATATTCTGGCTCTGATACCACTGATGTGGTTTTACTCGGCTCTGCCTGATACCACTCCTTGTCGACGCGATGAAGGCTGAACCTTATTAAGCCTGCGAAAATCGCCACGCCCAAGAAGAACTAAGCTAGAGTGATTTAGAACACCTTTGTAATCAATCAATAGCTTAGCAAAGTTTCTAACGCTCAACGTATAAGTCTGCGCTCTCAATTTACTGAAAAATTTCACCGAAACTTCAGCAGACTGTCACTGGACTGACACCGTAATCGTACCGGAATTGTACTGGAATGAACTTCAATTCTATTTATAATTACTTCAAGTGAATGCTTATGAAGTAAGGGAGTGATGCTTGAACTTCCTTAACTTACTGAACTCTTCCTGAAGTTTAAGAAAAACTCCACTAGTTCAGAAAACCTCTTTCCGGTCAGGCTTTGTACTGTGTGTAGATATCTTTTCCACCCGAACCTTTGATAAACTGAAAGTAGAGATGTCTAGCTACAGAATGAGCTATCTCTCATACAAAACTTCGCATTACTTTGCGAGATCTACTTCGTTCTTCTACCGGAAATTACTCGTTTACTGAGAAACTGAAATTGACCAAAAATACGTTTACTACGAAAACTTTAACTGTTAACTATTTTTAACCGTAGTATGACAATACTTCGGTTTCTTCACATACGAACAGTGCACACGAATTTCCACATGAACATGTGTTTTCTATTAGAGAAGATGTGTACAAACAGGCTTGGCCTCTTCTTGCTCAAGCTACAGAAACTCTCCTACAGTGAGTAGTTCCTTCCTACCATCTCTCTCAGATGAATACTCGACATTTCAGGTTTTTGTTATTCATCTTTACATACGCGATCTCTGGCGTCTTCTTCTATATACACGATCTCTGGCGTCTTCTTCTACATAACTAAATCTCTCTATCTCTCTTTCTATTTGTGCTCTTATTTATATTACGCGCTCTTCTCACGCACGTTCTAGCTCGCACTTCCCCTTCTAATATTCCTATACACGTTCTCTCTATGTACAGTTTGATTCGGTGTAACGAACTCTGATCCTGGAAGATTCTGTACTGTACATAACGATCGTGGATTTGTCCCTCCACTAAGGCTTTTGATTTTCTTTGATTCTGCTTCTCTTTTTCTTTTTCTTTTATGCATGTCTGTTTGTCAAATTCGTGAGTGTTTCTTCAACATTGTGGAGGTGATGATCCCTCTCATTTGTGCACTAGGGGAGTAATCCCACCACCTGCTTATGCTTACAATAGACCACCCGTTCAGGGCCCTCTACAATATTGCAGCATAGAACAAAAATACACAAATCACAGCGTAGAAAATTGTCCTTACAATAGGCAATCAAGACCTGTACAACTTGTCATGAGACCTTACGTATACCCTCAGAGAGATCAAGGAGGTGAAGCCTTTATATATCCCACATATCAGCAGCAGGCACCTGTACCATGACCATATGCTTATCAAGGGCAAGTGACCGGTGTTCGGACAACAACCACCCCATCCTCAGAATATTGTCCCAGTGAAAATGGCTCAACCTGAAGAAAACCTAGAGAGAGCAATAGTCCCAGCCACACCATTGCCTAGTAATGAACCATATGACTCATCTTATGACCATAGTTAAGGAAACTATCCCAGTTATGAGAGCCCTCTAATAGAATATGGGCAAATGTACGAACCATATACCTATGGCATGGAAGTGCCAGATAGTACCTACGGATATGAGCACGACTATGTGTCATTGATGTACACAGCCCCCAGGGCATCCATACCCCCCTGACCCATGAACAGACCGCCTGTACCTAGAGGACCATGTTATAGATGCGGAGGTGATCATTATATCAGAGAATGTACACTACCAAACCCACCACCACCACAGCGAGTCTGGGAAGGATATTGTAGTGATTGTGGTAAAAAACACCTTTTTAGAGATTGCCCCAAGAACCCCAACAAAGTTAACTCTAACGTGCAGATTAATGTGATAGAAGTGATAGAGTCGTCAGGAAGTGATAAGGAGTACACTGTACCGTTGAAAGCAATAACTAGAGCCAAAGTTAAAGAAACCCCAGACAAAACTAAAGAAAATGATCAAGGTGACAGAGAAAGGAACATACCTACACCTCAAATAGTTGAAGACTTGGAAGAGCCTGAGAAAAGTGTTACAAGTAAACGAACACAGAGATGAAGAACCGTAGAAATAGGATTAAGGAAAAGAAACTACAACAAAAGAAGGAAAATGAAAAGAGCGAACAAAATCCAGAAGAGAAACAAGAAGAGGAAGAAGAAATTCAGAAAGGAAAGTAAAAAAAAGAAGAGGTAGGATCAGTTTTAGCAGATCTTATGCCTGAAGAATTAGCCATGTGGATTCAGGCGTACAAGGCACAAATAAGAGCAGGACCTACCATCGAACAACATGAAAGAGAATATCCTAGAGGTGACCTAGAGAAAGAAAGATTGGAGATATGCAAAAAATTAATTGAAGTGGCTCAACAGACCTTAGAAAAACCTGTCCTTCGACTACCTAGTTCACGAATTCCTGAAAAAGAATTCAAGAATGTGTCATCCCTAAGGAACCCGAGAAACCCGAAGTAGGTAAGACACATAATGGAAATTATTGTGAGGATAAAAGGGAAGGATCCATTGTCCCCAAAGTAGACGGAGAATGGCCTAAAGACTTGTGGGCAAGAGTCCAAGAAGACCGATGGAAGAAAGTGGAAGGAATAGAACCACCCTTTGAGGAGCTAGAAGCAAAAGGTGAAATTGAAGACTCCATACCTGAACTGAATTCAAAAGAAATAATACCAATTGATCCAAGTAACAAAGAAAATGATAGTGTAAAGGTTTTGCCAAATTACACAGGAGAGTACGAACATAATTCAGAATTATACCGCATTCCCTCAATGAGAAAAAAAGAACTGAACCCATCAGTCCAAACATCGGATATCATACAACACCTTAGAAAGGTAAAAATCCCTTGCACTCTGACATTGGAAGAAGTGTTGAAGGTCAAACCACATTTGAAGGAGAAATTAACCAGTCAATTGGAGATCAAGGCGGAAGAGAAGGAGATGCCTGATGAAGTAAACACAGTAAAAATCCCAGTCGATAAGGTTAGAGATTTTAGTGAGGGAGATGAAGGAAACACGTGCCTTCCAATTACCTATAGAGGTTACACCACTAAAGCCATCTTAGATTTTGGAGCTGGAGTAGGAATTGCTACTAAAGAAATCTGGGAAAAATGGGGAAAACCAGCTTTAAGACCAACATGCATGAAGATACAAATGGCAGATGGACACACTGAAAGACCCTTGGGATTATTGGAATGGGTAATTTTTACCACTTGCGGAGTTGAGTTCGAGCACACCTTAGCGATATGTCAATTTGAGAGGCCTAGCAATTATGAAATGATACTTGGAAGACCTTTCATGAGACAACTAAAGGTAGTGCAAGATTGGGGAAAAGATGTTGTATACCTACAGCATGAAGGAGCCACCACAAGAATAAATCTCCACACATATACATATCAAGATGTTCCCCCCTTACAATGGAATCAGATTCATAAGGAGGAAGATAATCAATCGATTCATAGTATAGGTTGGATGAACAAAGACACTCATCTATGGATATGCCAAACTGCGAAAAAGGAAGAGGATAGGAGGAAAGGATGGCAGCAAAGGCAAGGAGTTGCTAGATCAGTACAAGATCCAACCTATATGCCTCAAATATTCTTAGATGAAGAATTTGAACCTCATGGTTGGATAGAGATTTTAGCTACTCTCGATGTGTGTGTAAACGAAGAAGTGATAACCATGAATGAATGCATTGATGAGGAAGGATATGACGTGAGTCTATACGTGGTAGTTCTTCAAGAGGCTGAAGAAGGGGAAGTGATAGAAAAGGAATGGAAGGAGGACTATGAGAGCATTGAAATGGAGCAAGAGCAAATGGAAATAGAAAGTGGAAATCAAGAAGTAAGTATCATAGATAATGAAATGAATCGAGAAAGGACACAGTAAGAAGAGCTTGGAATAGATAAAGCAAAAAATGGCGAAGGAAACAAGCCTCAAGACCAATTTGAAGTGCCCGCCCACTTCAAAAAATATGAAGTAGAAGAGAGAAAAATAGCTATTCAAATGCCAAAATGAGAAGCACAACCAGGAATAGCATACGACAATAAAGAACAGACCAAAAAAATATTAGTAACCTTAGAGGAAGGAGAAGAGCGATGTACTTTTATAGGTCAAGATGTCTCAATGGAGGAAGAACGAGAGTTAATGCGCCTCATAAGGGAATACAGGGATGTCTTTGCCTAGACATATAAGGATTTGAAGGGAGTAGATCCATCTATATGTGCACATAGAATCCCTATGACATCTGAAGCTAAACCTTCCAAACAAAGACCATACACATATAATGATGTTTACTCAGCAAAGATTAAAGAAGAGATAGATAAACTGTTAGATGCTGGGTTCATATATGAGATTGAACACACGGAATGGATGTCACCTTTGGTGGTCGTACCGAAAAAGAATGGTAAGTTAAGAGTGTGCATAAATCTAAAAAAAGTAAATGCCGCTACCATAAGGGATAGTTACCCATTACCCATCACGGATCATCTTCTGGAAAGAGTGGCAGGGAAGGAAGTTTACAGTTTTTTGGACGGCTTTTCAGGGAAATAATTAGGTAGCCATTGCTCCTGAGGACGAGCATAAAACAGCCTTTGCAACTGAATGGGAAGTATGTTGTGTTGTAGGCTATGGCGCAGCAATGCCAGAGCTGTGGTGTAGCCTCTGCGTAGCTGGAAGATCGAGGGAGATGAAGTAGAGAGAGAGAACTACTCTCGTGCACACATGAAAAAGATAACGGATCCAGACTGTATAATATAGAGAGAGAAGCACATAATAATCTCACACGCACGGATATGACTAGGAACATGTGCCTTTCATTAGGTGACCCAAAAGGTCCTTTTTATACAAAAGTAGAAGGCCTTTTGGCCAATCAAACAAGAGATAAGGAGAGGATAAGATTACTCTCTTACATGGAGAGGGTTCACACACAAACTACAATAAGCTCATAGCCAACAATCCCGCCCTTGAGCTGATTGTACATAGCTCTTATAGGGACTATCCTTTCCTCACAATTAGAATAGGGTGGTACAAAAAATATGATTCCTTCCCATGTACAAAGAAGGTGGTACAATGTTTATATCCTTCCTTCAACAAACTCATGGGTGGTACAAATCCTTTCCTATAAATATGAGGATGGTACAAAGGGGATGTTTTACAACACATAATCATATACAAAATTGACTTGAGCATCTTCTTCATTTACCTCCTCTGCTATGTTGACATTGCTTGGATTTTTGTTGAAAGCTCCTTTGTTGTTGTTGATGTTGTTGTTGCGTAGACGACAATGCTTTGTAGCATGGTTGGTTTTTCCACATATTTTGCAAGGGTTGACTTGATAGCAATCCTTCGACAAATGGTTGGTGCGATTACAATGAATGCATTTTGTAGCTCTTACAACCAAGGCATTAGTTGTGAACTCATCATGTGTTTTGAGCTTATTTTCATGTTGTTGTAGAGAATTAATGACATCCTCTAGCCTAGGGATAGGGTCCTTTTCTTTAAGAACAGTTACAATTTGCCCAAACTTATTATCGGGCACAACTTTGAGTAGAACGGCTACTTGATCCTCATTTTCAATTGGGCCTTGCACATATGCTAATTGGGTACATATACTCTTTAGCTTGTTTACAAGAGTAGGTATATCTTCTCCTTGAGACATCGTAAGAGAATAAAGTTGCATTTTAAGTGCTATTTTGGAATTTCTAGAGATAGCTCCAAAGTTTTGTTCTAAAGTAATCCATGCGTGATTTGCAGTGGTGCAATCATCGAAGAAATGTACATAGTTATCATCAAGGGATGTGAGTAACATTCCTAGTGCTTGCTCATCCTTTTCCTTGAAATATGGTAGCGCTCTTCTATGTTCAAGTGTTTCGTTTTGTGCTAATGGTTTTGTAACAGACCATAGTTGTTTGGTCATAAGATACCCTTTGATCTTTGTTTGCCATGTATGGAAACCTTGGCCATTGAATTTTTCTAGAGGTTTGTCACTCATTTTGGAGAGGTCTTACCAAAGTGACTCACTTTGGCAGTGTCTAACTCCTTACAACAACCTTTATTTTGGCGAATTTATTGGGACGGGAAGGTCTTACCACTCAATGATGAGGGCAGTGTCTAATCCCATGAAAAACTGAAATTAAACATTTATACATGGCATGTTGATGATTACATAGGTAGATGTGAATGTGAATAATCCTTTTTAAGAAATTTGTTTCTCTCTTTACAATCTCTTAATCCCTTACGATCTCAACTTGACATAGATGACTTTTAGAAAAGAGAAAAATGCTACGATCTTTACATGCCCAAGAACACCCAACAGTTCTTGGAAATGGTCGCCTGAATATCTGCAAGAGTAAATGGAGGAGGATCCACAGGGCTGAAATTATGAAAAAAAAACTCCTACATTAAGCTGCTTCTGAATCCGATGTAGTTGTTGAAGGGGCCCGAGGTAATGCACCTACTGCTATCAACTGATATGAAAAACCGATTCATTAGCACCATAATGCCCACACAACAGATAATTTGAGAGTTGTTCCACACAATATTCAAGAAAATGCTGCAATAGAAATCTGTTTACTATCATTATCATTCCAGTGTACATTCAGTTGGCGCTAAGAGAAGTGATTGACAATCGATTGCTTAAACAAAGATAATTCCAGGTCCGACATTTGAGCATCAACCTTGACGCGTAGACATTTGGCGTATCCGGAGTTGTGCGGGCTCGACGAACAGCAGAAGGTGGAGACATGAAAGGAGGAGTAGCCTTGGAGCTCTAGAAGACGGACAAAACCAAGGATCCGTAGTCCCCTCTCCGGAGCATGCACCCCGATAATCACCATACACTTGGGCCCGGGCCTTCTCCATACTCGCACAATGTTTTCTCCGTGAGCGACCGTGGCTTCGTCATATGATCAAAGCTCGGAAGTAGCACCCATAGATTCAGATTCCTTGACCTGGTGCAGCTAAAGCTCTGATACCACCTGTTGTGTTGTAGGCTATGGTGCAGCAATGCCAGAGCTTTGGTGTAGCCTCTGCGTAGCTGGAAGATCGAGGGAGATGAAGTAGAGAGAGAGAACTACTCTCGTGCACACATGAAAAAGATAATGGATCCAGATTGTATAATATAGAGAGAGAATCACATAATAATCTCACGCGCACGGATATGACTAGGAACGTGTGCCTTTCATTAGGTGACCCAAAAGATCCTTTTTATACAAAAGTAGAAGGCCTTTTGGCCAATCAAGCAAGAGATAAGGAGAGGATAAGATTACTCTCTTACATGGAGAGGGTTCACACACAAACTACAATAAGCTCATAGCCAACAGAGTATACGCCTTTAGGGTTATGCCCTTTGGCCTAACCAATGCCCCAACCACTTTCCAAAGATTGATGTGCCATGTATTCAAAGAGTTCCTGAGAAAGAGTATGGAGGTATACGTGGATGATTTATGCACTTACTCAGCTATACAATGAGAGCATATCCCTGAACTAGAAAAGATCTTTGCCAAATGTTGACAATATAGAGTATGCCTAAACCCAAAAAAATGTGTCTTCATGGTTCGACAAGGAAAAATATTAGGACATATTGTCTCTAAAAATGGAATTTCAACTGATGAAGACAAAATCAAAGTGATTCTGGATTTGCCAAGACCAAAGACTGCTAAGGAAGTCCAAGCATTTATGGGACATTGCGGATACTACCGAAGATTTATACATACGTATGCCATAATTGCTAGACCTCTTTATGCATTATTGACTCAGTTTAATTGGACTGATGAATGTGAAAAGGCCTTTAACGAATTAAAAAGTTGATTGAGTTCAGCCCCAATCCTTCGAGTACCTAATTGGAACAAGCCCTTTCACATTCATGTAGATGCTTCCAAGTTTGCCATTGGTTGCATCCTAGCTCAACCCGCAGATACAGGAAAGTTAGATCACCCTATAGCCTATGCCAGTAGACAGTTGAATCAAGCAGAACGCAATTATACCACAACTGAGAGAGAAGGCCTAGGGATGGTGTATGCAGTAAAGAAGTTTCGACACTACTTATTGGCAAACAAATTCAAATTCTTCATTGATCATCAAGCCCTACTGTACTTAGTTAATAAGCCTTGTAATACGAGACGACTAGTACGATGGTTTTTATTGTTGATGGAATTTGATTTTGAAGTAATAGTCAAGAAAGGAAATACCCACATAAGAGCGGATCACCTATCAAGAATGACACATGGAGAACCACCCATAGGAGTACCGGATGATCTGCCTGACACGTACCTGTTCAACCTCGAAGTATGTCCCCAATGGGCAGAAAAGTTGATCCCTATACTCACGTATGGACCTAAGAATGGGATCACACCAAACCGAACCCAAGACCTATGGAAGACTAAAAACCTTCATATCATTGCTGGAAGTTTGTATCACCAAGATTCAAGTGGATTACTCATGAGATGCATAGAAGAAGAGGAACAAGAGATGTGGCTTCAAAAAGCACATGTAAATCAATGGAAAACTCATTTAAATGCAAACAGAACATGGCAAACACTGAGGAGATTGGGCATATATTGGCCAACCATATAGAGGGATGTGCATAACTATGTATCAACCTGCCCAACCTGTCAAGAACGGAATCCAGAAGAGAACTCCACTCTATGCTACTCCACCGTAGCACCAAGATGGAGCATGCCTCTGGTGAAGTTCTTAAAGACCCAAGAATACCCAGAAGGAGCCACTCTAGCAAGGAAACGTGCACTTGTAGAACAAAGCAAAGACTATGCTCTTATTGGAAAACAACTCTTTAAACGAGGAAGAGATAATCATTTGCGAATGTGCATTCATGAAGATGAGTATCTTGCTGTTTTAGAGATGGCACATACAGGAGCTCCAGGAGGACATTTTTCTGTAGATAAACAGCAAAAATGATTCTCTTTGCTGGAATGTGGCGGCCAAATTTACATCAGGATGCAGCCACATATATTCAATGGTGTGATACATGTCAACGAACAAAATATCCAATTAGAAGAGACGAGATGCCACTGAAACCCATGATGAGTGCCAAAGCTTTTACTAAATGGGGAATAGACGTCATAGGACCCATTAGTCCACCAGCTAAAGGATCCCACTCCGAGTATATAATTGTAGCCACAGACTATCTAACCAAATGGGTTGAATCCAAAGCAACCAAGAAAAATGATGCAAGAACTACTGCCAAGTTTCTCTTCGAGAATGTTTTCACTAGATTTGGACTACCGATAGAAATTGTGAGTGATAGAGGCACACACTTTGTGAATGAAGTTATAGAAGCCTTACTGAATGAATTCTTGGCAATTCATAAGAAATCAGCCCCTTATCACCCACAAGCCAATGGACAAGCCGAAAGTTCAAATAAAATCTTGTGCACAGTTCTCACTAAAATTGTGAACAATGGTAGATCTGATTGGGATAAACAATTACATCACGCTTTATGGGCATTCCGAGTAGCTTACAAGATTGCTATAGGAACTACTCCATTTAACTTAGTGTATGGACAAAATGCTATTTTGCCAATTGATTTCTTAATACCCACTCTCAGAGTAGCAACAACTTATGAGTGGACAGGACATGAACTCTCAGCTCAATTGGATCAAATAGAGAAGTTACATGAAAGTAGGTTACAAGTAGTAGCAGGGATTTATGCTGCTAAAAGGCGACAGAAGGCATATTCTGATGATCATATTAATGATAAAAATTTGAAGGAAGGAGATTTAGTTTTGGTATATACCCTGAAACAACACGCAAAGAAACTGCAGAAAAGAGAATATGGGCCATTAATCATCAATCGCATATACACCAGCGGAGCCATCAATTTAGCAACTCTCGATGGAGAAGTATTCCCAAATTATATCAGTGGATGTCGAGTAAAAAAATAATTAGAGCCACTGACTGAAGAAATAATGTCACGATTGATAATGGGTAAAAATAGATGCATCGAGGAAGAAAGGATACGAGAAGAAGCTAGACAGGAAGCACTAGAACAAATCAAGAAACGGAAAGAGTGGATGAGAGAGAGAGATGAGAGATATCGCCTAGGAGAGGAACTCATCCCAATGGCTAATTTTAGATCCACTGAAAACCTAGGTCAACAGAGGACACAACCATATTTGAATTTGGGAGCCGGAAAAATGGAGTACCACTTAGTGGATGCTCTCATTGACACAGGAGCCGCTATAAGCTGCATCAAATTTTCATTGACTCAGCAACTCAAGGAAGAATTACGTCCATCAAAGGCACAACTGGTAGGAATAAGAGGAAAGATCACCAAGTGTATAGGAGAGATTATCTTGCCTCTACACTTAGGAAACAACACTATGGAACAGAAGCTTTTAGTATGTCACGATCAGGACTTATTGGAAGAGCTCGTGTTAGGTCAAGACTGGATATACGAATATGAAGTAACTATTCAATTGGCCTTAGGATACATCTCGGCCAAAATAGGACATCGTGAAGTATTCAGCATGCTAGACGAACGACCAATCAAAGCCGCAAGTATAGAACCTAAAACTCACCCAAATGAACACAGTGATGAATGCTTGTTCACTAGCACTATGGAAACCTTTTCATCGAGTACTTCATGTGAGGATACACTGAATTCGGCTTACACACCATCTTCTAATCTAGCAAGTCACAAGAGTATCATTCTATCTGAAAACAGCCTTAGCGAAGAACCACGCACAAGAGAGACTCGTTCTCCAGGTAATCACAAGTCGGCACCTATTAGAACATACCCCATTCCTTACACTCGACAAGCCTGGATAAGGAAGGACCAAATGGCTGCATATCTTCAACAAAAGAACTACTTGCTACAACAGAAGAACCCACAGAACCAGTATGTAAATTGCTCTGGATACTCTGTTCCACAAAGAACTGCTAAAGTATGGATTCCGAAGAAGGTGATAGCCGCCCAGTCAAACCGAACACAAATATGGATTCCAAAGTCATGTGCTCAAAGGACAAGCATCTAGAAGGAAGAGTCACGGCACAAGGAGAATCAGTATGATCAAGAGGAAAAACGACAGAAGCTAAACTGTTACAAAATAGAAAAGGAGTCTACATATGCTTCAAAAACCATTCCAAGATTCAAAAAGCAGATAAAGCAGACGTACAACATGAGAAGCACCACATTCTTCAGGAATGTTAGGAATACAATTTGTTCCAACAAGATGAAGCAGATTTGGATGCCGAAAAGCAAGACTAGCTGTAGGCATCAACCAAATAATTCGAGTTGCACACGTGGAGTTACCAGAATCCAAAGTATGCATAATAGGGCCACATTACAAGGCCACGCATTCGGCACAATATTCTTCTATTTTAGGATAGTGAAGCACATTTTCCTCTCGGGAAATAGGAGAGCACTTGTACATAATCTAAAGAAAATTATTAAAAAATTAATAACCGCTTCGGCTATGAACTAACTTTTCTGTTTTTCTTTCAGACAAAAATATAAAAATACCTAAAAATAGGTAAAAAAACCCAGGTATTACCTTTCTCACACCCACGGGGAAGGGACGACACCATTCACGCGGAGCAATGTCAATCTTATGAAAGACAAATGAAGGAGGATTTCTGATACTATCTTGCCACTAATTCATACTCTATATTGAGTGCAGATGGCATCTACTAATTTTGAAGCGACTCAAGAGGAAGAGGTCCAGCTTCTTCCATTAGAATCAATAACAAAAGCAAGAGGCCATTGGTTTCTAGATGACCAACCAGTATCAGATCTCATTTTCATGGCCACTATCAAAATCATGGACAGGGATCACTACTTCCCTATCATGTCGCAAGATTTCAAGACTATCATACAAGGATTACCACGCATGACAGATGTCTGGACCCAATCAGGAATGGATGCATTTCTCAGATTACCTATTTATCTACCGGATTTCCAGAGGTGTACGCAAGTGATGAATACACTTCAACCTGCATCGAATAAGATGTCAGTTCTTGAGGCACGAGTACTGGATAAAGTTGGTGCCTGCAAGACAATTCAATTCACTCATGAGTTGATTAACAGAGCTTTCGGGTGGAATCAAGAGGGAATCACGAATGTCAAAGATGAATGTCAGGATCCTAAGAAGCGATCCTTTTTGGACATCAACAGAACTGACATTGAAGATGCTATTCGCTTAGTGCACCAACACTTTTGTTTTCCAAGCATGCATAGATATACAGCACCTCAAAAGATCGTGGTGCAACTGCTCTCACATGCTATGAGACAAGTCGGAAATCAAGTAAATATGACTCCATATGTCCAAGAACGCCTATTTGAAGCGAAGAAGAAGTGGAGTCAGAAAAAGTTCTTGAATGGTAGTTCGGCCTTGACCCTACTTATTTATGAGGCACTGGATATGAAGAACTGCTTGTGTGTGATGCCAACCTCAACAGAGTTAGCCAAATATGCCAAGTCAGCAACTGTCCCAAAGAAAAAGAAAACAATCATCACGGTTGAAGAAGTAGGAACCAGCTCAAAGACACCTATGAGAGGGACTAAATGCCTAAGAGAGGAAGAAGCTCAAGCGACACCACAATCAAAGAGAACACATGTGTTACCGAAGATTCCTGGGACCCAACAACCAATTACCAAGAGAGACCTCTCTGCAGCCCTGGAAGAAACGCATCAGTATATGCGGGGGCACGTAAATTTGAATATTCAAGGTCACCATCACAGACAGGCAAGCCAGGAAAAGAAACAGAAGGATAAATCAACTCATCAAGTACCTTCTAGATACAAAGAAATAGGGTTGGAGGAATCAAGCTCTAATGAGGAATCAACCCCTGAGAAGGACACCCTGGATACGGATATACAAACAGAAACACACAATGAAGATTGGACAGAGATCAATCAAGTCGAAGTCATGCCAGACAATGAACAGAGACAACCAAAGAGCATAGAAGAACCAACTGAACCAAAGCACGTCATTCAATTGAATGACACGTCAAAGATCAGCATCAATGAAGCTCCAATAACTAATAAAACTGTAATGCCACCTATCAAAGAAGAATTACAAACTCCAGTGAACCAAGACTCAGGCTTACCACAAAACAAAGAGCCAACTGTGATTGAAGTGCCTGATGATACACCGCAAGGTAAAATTGACCACATATAGGCTGAGCCAAGAATCCAACTTCATATTAGGGAGCCCCATGATACTACGTTACATGTGGCACAAGGGAAAGATGTGACAGCAGGAGTAGAACCTAGCATCCCTACCACATGGTTAAATGTGGATGTAACTCAATTGAAACCTGTTGTCAAGCAAATGATACAAACGGCCATGGAGACGCAACAACAAATGATGGATACAGATGCAGATTATGACAAGGCCATGCGAGAAAAGAATCAGTTTCAAATCATGAGTGAACAACTGTCCGCAAGCTCATCCAGGCTCAGAAAGAGACTACAACCAAAGAAAGGGAGTTACTCCCAATCAAAACACAATGTGATACATTGGTGAACCAGCATCATCAACTACAGACACAACTAAAAGAATTACAAAGACTGCATGAAGCCAGTGAAGCAAACAAAGAGCAGATGAAAGCTAGAAGTAATCTGCTCGAAACACAACTGAAAGTATACATGGAAGAAAACGATAGCTTACGCAGCCGCAATAAAGAATTAATGAAGGCATTGCTATATGTTAAATGTAAAAATGGGTTATGGGTTAAACTAATACCGATTAAGCGTTACTTTACGTTCTATTCAAATACTTCACGTTCACTTGGTTTTTTCAAATCTTCTAACCGCGATCATTCTCTTAGCCACGTGGGTCCTTGGGAGTGGTAGGGGTCTGTTAGACAGAGGCCCTGTACTATTTTCCCAACTTTTCACACACTCATAAATACTCCATCACGTCTTAGCTCAGTGGTTGATTCTGACTACTGTCAATTATTCGGCATGCGGAAACTTAGGATTTCTGGACTGAGTCTGTTATAGTAACAGAGCAGAAGTCCTGTTCTGACTTATAACTAGTAGAATACTCAATTTCATTAATCGAATACTACTCAATATGCTACTTCCGTGTATCAGATAGGTATACCGAACAATACTATAACAGACAGCTATAATCGAGGTTATGCAAACTTATCGTATACCGACTCAAGCAACAAGTTCCTACCATAGTTAATTCATCACAAACTTACCAATGCTTCTGTTCACGTACAGACCTTTACCGATACAAGTTCTTCCTAAGATCGGAATCCTCAGTGAACACAGACTATTGTATCGAATCTGGTCACTTAACCGAAAAAATACTAAAATGCAAATGATTCACTTCGACCTTACACAGTCTCTCGCAGGATGATAAACCACACTATTCCGTGACGAAAAAGATCCAGAACCGCATTTAACTTATCACCAAACAGATTCACAACACAAGACTACCGAATAGAACTCGGCACGACAGGAAGAATAGCAGAATAGTTAGATGCGAATAGAACAGAACAGAACTCAATATTCTCATTAACACCTCATACATGGTCTCAAACAAGATGCTCGCAATTTCCCAAATGGAATCAGTAGAACAGACAGACAGAACACATACACACACAATGCTATACTTGCAATTTCCAAACACCTCGGTTCGAGACGTAATCAACCCACTCACTACAATACCCAACAGAAGCAGAGGCTCTTCCCAAAACTGCCGGTCTTTACTGCTTTCCTTTGTGCGCTTTAAATAGAAGTCTACTACAATGTTTCCGCGAATCCACTTTTTACGGCACCTGTCCGGGTTCATCCGTCCTGGTTCGGCGGCCCTCTAACACTGGCACGCACGGTGGACTCGAACCCGCAGGTGCATTACTGTCTGCAACATCTTTTTGCACTTCCTGTCGGTCCATACCAGGGTTTGACTCCCCAATCCTTTCTGACCGCACTTGTTCTAGTGGCGGAACAAGTATAGCCAGCCATCTCCTGCGAAAAAGTATCCAGCTATTTTGAACACGGCTATCCAACTGTTGTTTTAATAAGTCGATGTCCACATTTGTCATCAATGTGGCATTTAGTTCTACGCCCTCATCTTTTAATATCTGCTTTTCGAACTCCTGCAATACTTGTATCCTTGACTGCAAAATTTCATTTTCAGCTTGCAGGTGAGCATTCAGGGTAGAAAAACTTGATATTTCGGTTTGAATTTGTGTTTGGATAGTTTGCTGCCACTGATTAAAGTCTTGGACACACTTTTTTGCGGTGATCAATTCTGCCATTAGATGCCGGTTGTTACTCTGTAACACTTGTATTAAAGCTTCTTTGTCATCCAATTCTTTTCGCATCTGTGTCATTAATGAATTGGACTTAGTCATCGTGGCAAATAATAACTCGTTTTTGTGCTGAATCGCTTGTTCTTGTTGCCGTAAATATTGAGAAACCTCTTGAAGTTGGTTTTGCATCCTTATGACAAAATCGGGTTGGGGGTCGTCCGGTGCTTGCTCTGGACTGGCAGTTGGCAAATTGTCTGCCATTCGTTGTTTAATGGACAGCCGAAACGGCGTCCCTACTGTCTGATTCTGTGCGCTGTTACCTGTGTGGAATAAAGATGCAGACGAGGTGGAGGGTTGAGCTGCTTCCTCAGGCTCTGTGTGGTGTTCTGAATTTATTTGATCATGTTCACCGGAATAAAAAGGGGGGGACCAGTGTAGCTGCTTATCCTTTACAGATTGGACAAAATTAAATATAGCAGCTAAATAGGCTGCTAGTCTGCTGTTGGTGTGGGATCTTCTCTTATCCCCGACAATGATTTGTGCGTAGAGGTGGTTATAGAGCCAATGTGTCCAGCTAACCGGACCTCCTTCTTCGGCATGCAATAGGGGGGAAAAATTTTCTTTCGACATTAAGTTGAATTTTACTAGTAAACAAAGCTTTTCTAAATACCATTTAAATTGTTCTCGTCGGTGATAGGTGGCGTTTTTCAACATGTAATACCGTCGGGGGCCTTCACAGTCGCCAAATTCCTTCTTCAGGTCCTCATTTGAACATTTAAGATATGGGGCACCATCATAGAGTGGTAGTTTAAATACGGCTGAGACGAGCTGGGGCGAAAATCGTACCTGATTGAGAATGAAGCCGCTGGTTTGTCGCATGCTATGTAATTGGTCCTCTGCATCGTCATTAGCAATCCACTGTTTCCACGGTAATTGGGCAAACTGGAGGAGCTCTATCTTTCATAGCCAGTCTTCATTCTTTTGCGATTTGATGTCGAGCTCGATTTTAAATTCGGTGGAGAATTTATGCTGAGTCTTTTCTGATGCAGAAGTTACTACGTCATCTGCTTCATCTTGTAGGGTAGTATCTGTTGTCGTTACCACATGGGTCTGTGTATGGGTGCGCTTTCTGAGTTGCCAACGGAGAATGTCAGATTCCGACATGCTTGGTTAAGGGTTGCTGAGAAGAATATGCTGGAAGTTGCTAACTAGGGCTGAATCTCGAAGAATACTAATGAAGAAAGCTATGCTCTGTATACGCATTATATAAACACTGGTGCTTGAACGGCCATTTGCGATACTGATTGTATGTCAGTAGGACATGACTCTTCCCTCTCTTGATAATATTTGTATCAGAGTAAAAATCATTATGCCGCATGTTATACTGTAGATTGGTGCTAGACTGAACAAGATTTTTCATGTGCAAAAATGTCAGAAAACCAAAAGTTGATTATCATATTCATACATTATGAATTTGGATGGGCGAATATACTTATTCTTGGATGAGACCTTCGAGATACATAGTCCTAGCCGATCTAAATGTTCAAGCTATCTTTTTCTTAAGAGTTTCTAATAGTTGTTTTAGCGTATCAGGCTCTAGAAGCTGCGCATCTATTCTAGCAGAGCTAAGTGCGATTGCTTCGGTGAGCACATTCTCGGCTTGGGTCTGCACAAAAGCTTCCTATAGATAGAAATCGTTGGATAGTGCGGCGTCCTTGGAAGTCTTCATTTCGTCCAGTTTGGTGTTTAGCTTTGTAATATACTCCTTCTGGTTGCGCACTTGGTTGTCTAGTCGTTCAAACTGTTGAGTTTGGAAATCCAGAGTTTTCTTGAATGCATCTCGATCTTTGCGCATCCTGTCGATATCCTTTAAGTGTTGGCCTTCCCGTATTAGTTGTGTTTTGAGGATACTGTTAACTTCATTTGCGCATTCTTCGGCTCGCCGTAACTGTTCTTGGATTTGTTCGGTTTCTTTCTGTTGATCCTGATTCTTCTGGATGGCTTCCTGCAATTGAGTCTTCGTCTCTGCGATCAATTTTTCGAGGGAGGCGTTGATATCTTCTTTTTCATGGAGGGTGACCTTCAGAGCTCGGATTTCTTCATGCGCGGCGTGTAGGAGTCGATCTTTGGCTGCAAGTTGCTCGAGGGCTGCATCTCGTTGCTCTACTAGGGTCTGTTCTGCCGAGAATTTGGCTTGGAGCTCTGCTAACTGCGTCTGGAGCTGATGGTTCTCAATCTTTGTGGCTTCTATTTCTTCCTGGAGGGGGGTGATGTCAGCTTCCAGGACGTCGACCTTGTATTGGTATTCGGCCTTCAGGTTGTCCGTAGTTTCCTTAAACTGTATGGGCAGCTGGTGTGATAACTGCATGAGGAACTGCCCCATGGAGGCTAGTTCCGAAAATACATTGGGTGGTGGTGGTTGACGAGGCTGAGAGGAGGTATCGGTGAGGAGATTCTGGGAGTTTGGCGGAGAGTAGTTAGGGGAGGAAGAGGAGGAGGGTGTAGGTTCAGAACCGGGTCGGCGGGATGGTTCCGATGGGATGTTGGGGTTGACAGGTGGGGTAGGCAGAACAGAGTCAGTCGTAGTTACCTTTGCAACGGTCTGTTGTTCGGCTTCTGTATGATTGATGGCCGCAATAAGTTCATCCAGTGCTTTTGTGGCAATTTCCGGTTCATCCTGCTGATGCTCGGATTCCTTTTCGGTGGACAGTATCTCTGTATCTGCTTGGTTTTACTGGTCTTGTTGCTCTGTCGAAGTGTCGTTGTGTATTGAAGTGGCGGTGTCGTGGTAAGTTTCTTCTTGCTTATCTTCTTCGGCGTCGTGTTTCTTTCCGGCGGATCCTTGGACTTCACTTTCTGAAGAGCTGATCCGAATTCGCTTCGTGCGGAAGAGTTGATTGATCTCTTCGTCGTCTTCTTCAGTTTCCTCGAGTGGTTGTGCTGATTCTTTGTGTCTAAGTGCTGGGCCTGTGGGTGGGGGTTGTGCGGCGAGAATGGTTGGGAAGAGGAAGGAGATGATGTGGGGAAGGCGAGAGCGCGGAGAGCTGCCCTTCTGGAGTTGTTTTACTATAGCGACGGATTCCTTATGGATTCGTTGGAAAAAATAAGAGGCAAAGTTGACAGGTTCGTGGGTGGCTAACTCTAGGGCGGAATAGAAGGGGCGAGAGATGCCGTAGGTTCGTTTTTGCAGGTTGAGGATTGCTACGAGGAACTGTAGGGCAGATCGTTCGGGTTCTGGGCGGCAGAAAATGGCATATTCGTTTGATGAGGAGCGGGGAAAGAGTTCGGTCATGCGAGCGATAGGGATGCTAGGACCATTTTCGCGTCCTTGCGGGGTGAGGCGATAGGCTGCAACGAAGGCTTGGAAGGTGATGACGGTTCTATATGGGAGGCAAGGGAAGACCCACTGTCGTTCGGTGATGGGGAATTGGGCGATGGCGTGGATGATTTGTGCGGAGAAGGGATGGGCTTCCACTGAGTGCCAGGGCAACTCAGCGAAGTTGGACAATCCTCTGCAGTGCAGGTATTCGCCGACGTCTGTCGGGATACCATCACGGAAAGCAGCGTAGTTGGCTAGCGCTTCCATGGTGTTTACAAGCACACTTACAGGTAACACAGAAGACAAGGATAATACGTATAGTCTCGAGAACACAATAGTGTTTAGGCGCAACCGAGGGGGTTAAATAAGGAGAACACGGTGGGAGGGGGAAGGGGGGTGGGTATCATTGTGCGGTGCGGGAAAGGTACTGTTTGCATGCTGGCGTGTGTGCTTGAGTGACCGGTAGGGAGAGGCGGCTGGTAACATAAAGATTCGTACAAAACACTACTAAAAAGGGAGAAAAGAAAAAAGAAAAACGCAAAAATTTATACAAAACGCGGTTCGCCGCCGAATAATTTAATGCGTACTAGTAGTGGGATAATACGGCCGCAGCTTCGACCCATTGATTACCTTTGGAAGTGGATTTCCGGTCAACGTAGTCAACCAAAAAGTTGCCGGACCGATTTGTTTTGAGATCTTGAAAGGGCCGAACCATCGTAGTTTGAATTTTCCTACTGCTCTATCCGATTTTGCGTTATAGAAGAGTACAAGCTGGCCTACCGAAAAGATTGGAGTCTTCAAATATCGATCGTGTGTCTTGGCTTGCCTTAGTTGTACTTCGCGCATAGTTAAAAAACTGAGCCATCGGTGCTCATCAAGTTCTCTGAGTGCGTCCATTCTTGCTGTTAGTGAATATTCTGGTAGCATTTTCTGAGTGATTGCTACACGCAGACTTGGGATGACTAATTCCATGGGTGCTATTGCTTCTAAGCCATAAGCTAGTTTGAAAGGTGTCAAGCCTGTTGTTACCTTATATGTAGTCCGGTAAGCCCATAATACTGCAGGTAGTAGTTGATCCCATCTTTCCGGTGCTTCCATGATCAATTTCCGGAGGATATTCAAAAGTGATTTGTTTGTACTTTCGGCCAATCCATTGGCACGTGGATAATAAGGAGAGCTAAAATTATGTGTGACCTGGAATGATTGTGTAAGAGCCTTCATTAGATTGTTCACAAAGTGAGTGCCTTGATCTGAGACAATTTCCAGGGGTAAGCCAAATCGTGGGAAGACATCCGTGAGTAGACAGTTTGCTACCGTAACCGCTGTAGCAGATCGTAAAGCCCATGCTTCTGCCCATCTTGTTGCATAGTCTGTACAGGTTAGTATGTATCTGTTGTTACTGAAGATTGCTGGGGGTGTGATTGGACCGATAAAATCTAATCCCCATTTTCTCAAATGGTTCGAGTGGTAAGATGGGTTGCAGAGGAAAAAGATGCCTTTGCAAAGGTTGACCAGTTCTTTGACAAGTATCACATTGTTTAACAAACTGTGCGACATCTCTGTACATCGTTGGCCACCAGAGACCTCCTTGCAGAATTTTCCGGTGAGTTAAGTCTACTGCAAAATGGCCACCAGAAGGAATTGAGTGCGCCAAAGTGATAACTGAATTAACCTCATGAGGTGGAATACAGCAAAATAAGATTTCGGTATGATCTGTATAATATAGTTCTCCTGCTATTAGCCAGAATCGACGGCTAAAGACGGCCAATTTCCTTTGAACTGCCTTGGTCGTCTCAGATGGGAAGCATCCTTCGGTGAGAAAAGTTAGAATCTGATCATAGTATGTAGATGGTGCTTGTGGGTGGGCCATCTCATCGGATAGTAGTTCAACATTATAAATCGCAGGAGTCGTGTCATCTATGCCCACCGGAGCTTCACCGGAATCCAGGCGAGATAAGAAATCTGCTAAGGCATGTGCATTTCCGGGTCGGTGAATGACGTCATAGTCGAATTCTTGTAAAAGTAGCACCCATCGTGCTAATCGTCCACCTAAATGCTGCTGTCTTACTAGATAAACAAGGGCAGCATGATCCACATGAAAGGTAAATTTCCGGCCTAATAAATAATATCTGAACTTTTTAATTGAGTAAATCAATCCTAGGCATTCTCTTTCAGTAGTGGAGTAATTCTTTTCTGCCGGTGCAAGCCTTCTATTGGCGTAATAAACAGGGCGAGACCACTTATCTGTTTGCTGCATCAGAATACTGCCAATTGCAATATCTGAAGCGTCGACAAAAACGTGGAACGGATTGTCCCAGTCCGGTGGTTGTAAAATTGGAGCTTGTGTCAAGAGATACTTGAGCCGATCAAATGTAGTTTGGCATTCTTCAGTCCATTCAAACTGTCGGGGAGTTTTTGTGATTAGCCTGTTTAATGGTACTGCTAGGTGGGCAAGCCATCGTAAGTGTCTGCCATGCCACCGTATTTGACCCATAAAACGCATTACTTCTTTTGGAGTTGCGGGTACCGGGGCTTCTAATATTGCTGAAATTTTATCTGGGTCTACTCGGATACCTTGAGCAGATACAATATGCCCAAGTAGTTTGCCACATGAAACCGCAAACACGGATTTGTTTGGGTTAAGACAGAGTCTATATTCTCTACATTTCTGAAAACAACATCGTAAATGACTTAAATGTGCTATCATCTTCCCAAAAATCGAGAAGTCGTCAAGATATACTTGCATGAATGAAGTAAGATAAGGAGAAAATATCTCCTGCATACATCGCTGAAATGTGCTTGGTGCATTTCTTAATCCGAACCACATTACGGTGCAGGCGAAGACACCCCAATTGGTAATGAAAGCGGTTTTTGGTATATCTTCTTCAGCCATTCTAACCTGATTGTAACCGCTGTATCTGTCTAAGAATGAATACATTTCGTGGCCTGCTACCCTATCAAGCATGGTATCCAAAAAAGGGATCGGGAAAGGATCTGGTACTGTTGCTGCGTTCAATTTCCGGTAATCTACACAGATTCGTAGTTGCTTATTTTTCTTTGGCACAATCACAATTGGTGAAATCCATTCAGCATGTTCTACTAGTACGATGAATCCTACTTTTAATAATCTGTCAAGTTCGTCTTTTACCTGAGAGGCATAATTGGGATTCATCCGATAGCTGGGTTGCCTATTTGGTTTAGCTTCAGGCTTCAGCATGACTCTGTGTTGATATATGCGCGGATCTAATCCTTTCATATCTTTGTAATCCCATGCGAAGACGTCTGAGAATTCGCGAAGGAGCTGAATCAAATTAGCCTGAAAGATTTCCGGTAAGTTTTGCTTTATTTTTACAGGTCGAGGATTATCCTTGTCTCCCAGATTGTACGTGATCAACTGGTCTTCAGGGACATAAAATTGTTGTGGGTTCTCTGTATCCTCTGTTGGCTTGAATAATGGTTGTAATTCGGTATCTGCTTGGTCAGACTGTTCGGTGATAGCTACTACTGCACAAACTGAAGTGTTCCAGTTATTAATGACAGACTGTAGATCAACAGTTCCTAGAGACATTAAATCGGCGTTATTTTTCAGAAATTGCTCTTCTTCATCATCTGATAGTCCATCTAACATATGAACTGGTTCAGCGAGATAAGGTCTGGCGTGAAGTTCGCAGGGTTGTATAGCATCTAGTTTTACTACATATTTACGATTGGCATCCTTGAATGTGAGCTCTTGCGCAGACCAGTCCTGTATTACCTTTGCATGCTTCAGCCAAGGTCGGCCGAAAAGAAGATTGTAATCCAAGGTGGATTCGGGTAGATCTAGTATAACAAAAGTCATTTTGAAAGTCGTACCTTGTAGAGTAATGGGTACATTCCGTACAAGTCCTACGGGATGGACTCTAGATTGATCAGCCATTCTGACGAAGAATTGAACTGGTTCGATTTCGGTCCAGCCTAGCTTTTTACATAATGCTGCAGTTGCAATGTTTACGCCGGAGCCTGCGTGATCTTCTGATTCTTATACCATACTGTAATCAAAGGCACTGCATGATCAACCGTAGAATCAGATTCTGGTTGAACTGCAGCGGTTGCTGGAATGCAAGAGGGTGTCGGGGTAAAATGTTGTTGAAACTGTTGCCGGATTCCAGGTACTAACGTCAAAAGTTGGCCGAGAGGTAGGGTGATAGATGCCTTTGATAAAATTTCCCAGGCCTGTTGAGATTGGTTATCCTGCTCTTTTGAACTTGAAGTTTCTCCTGTTGCTGAAGTATCTGTTGTTATGTCTTCTGCTAATGGTTGTTCTACTGCTGCTTCTTTTTGTTGCATTCCTTCCTTTGCTGCCGAGGTCTGAGTCACCGGAATGGGTTCTGGGAACACCGGTGGTTCTGTAGCGGTCCAGTGACTAGCCTTGGTATACATCCTATGTTGTTCTTGTATCCCTGGTTCAAATACTTCTGCTGCTGGTTGCAGTTGTTTACCTGATCGTGTCTGGACTGTAGCAGTTTGTGTTTCTACCGGAGTAATTTGTACCATGTTGGCCATTGGGTTTTGCCGCTCCTTCTTCCTCTGATCATACTCAGCTGCGTCTTTGCAATATCTTCTAATGTGTCTGAATTCACCACAAAAATGACAGCGTGGTGGTGGTAAGTTGGGGTTTTTCGGTGGTGGTCCGTTCTGCCATTGGTTGGCATTATAATTGTTGTTCCTTTGTCCTCGGTAGTTCCGATATCCCTGTGGTTGATTGTTTCTCAGTTGCGGAGGTACATAGTGATTTGCTGCCTGTCCATGTTCTTGAATAACAACATTGACTATTGTTGTTCCCTGTATTCTAGCATTGTAGACACAATTTCCGGTGGAGTGTCCGACAGTGTTGCAGATAGCGCAGAATGTTTGATTTAGCGCACAGTTAGCACTTGTATGTCCTGAATTTTTGCACGTGGTGTAGTATACTTGCCTGGTTATATCTTCAGTCATATTTTTGTTTGTCCTTAACCATTCCAAGTCTTCTGAAAATCCACCAACCTTGGATTCCAGTTGCAAAGCCATAGCGATGACTGCATCCAATGTCATTGCTCCAACACATCTAATAATCATGATCTGCTTCAATTGCGGATTTAAGCCATTGATAAACCATTGAGTGATGACGTCATCAGGTAGATTGGCATGTGCCTGTGGTATCTGCGGTAAATGTTTCTGAAGAGAGTAGCGTATTCCTGGACAGTCTGATTTGCCTTCTGTCGGTTGTTCTGTAGATAATCAAAGATTTCAGCAGGATTCTTCTTCAATTTGAATCGTTGTAGAAAGGCATCTCGTACTGCATCATAGGTACCAAAATGATTAATGTCATATTCCGTAAGCCATCTAGCCGCTTCATTGACCAGAGTAGATTGAAAAACAATGGCCTTGTATGCCTGATCCGGTGGATGGTTGAGGACTGCATAACTGATTTCGAAAGTGCGTACGTGAGCATCCGGGTCATCTCCTGGGAATCCACCAAATCTCTTGTAGGTTACTCCTGTTGGAGGGAGCCTTGGTTGACCTAACTGTTGTTGTTGTTGTTGTCCGTTCATCGTGGGTGTCTCTGATCCTGTATCTTGAGGTTGATTAGTTGAACTATCAGAATCTGGATCGCCGGACAGCGTGCCTTCCGGTGTGCTGTTTTTGCGCAGGATACTTCGGATCTCTGCTTCGAATAGCTCTCCCTCTTTCTGGATGTCCAATATCCAAAATCTTTCTTCTAGACACGCGGGTCTGGCTGAGGATTCTGCAACAAATGCTAATCCTTGACCGCCAGTTGGTGTTTCTATCACCGGAATATCACCGGAATGAGCTAACAGTCTACCAAACTGTAGCGTTTTTTCGCTTTAGAGTTTGTCTAATTTCCAGCGGCGTATTGATAGATTCTGGAATTACTGTACTTTGGTTAGGCTGGGTCGAGGTGACACCAGCATGTACCAAAGGCACTGATCGTTCCACCGGAATATGACCGGAATTAATTCTAGCGTCTTTAACTTGCTCGACCACTGAGTCTGGTCGCGTTATACCTTCTTCTTCTAGAGTTGTTTTTTGTACTTTTCTTGTTCCCGTCGTCTGGGTCCTAGGATACGTTACACCAGACCGAGTAACCGGCATGTATCATTGCCCAGTGATATTATCTGAGCAGTTTGCAACAATCTGGGTCTGTTGCTACTGTCAGTAAATCAAATATTACTGCATATTTGCTTCTTACAAACCGCTTAGCACTCTAATGCCACTTTCTCACAAGTAACTCGTATTTAAATACTACTTTACCGCAGTGATTGTTAAACAGTTGCCACTTTCCCACAGACGGCGCCAAATGTTAAATGTAAAAATGGGTTATGGGTTAAACTGATACCGATTAAGTGTTACTTTACGTTCTATTCAAATACTTCACGTTCACTTGGTTTTTTCAAATCTTCTAACCGCGATCATTCTCTTAGCCACGTGGGTCCTTGGGAGTGGTAGGGGTCTGTTAGACAGAGGCCCTTTACTATTTTCCCAACTTTTCACACACTCATAAATACTCCATCACGTCTTAGCTCAGTGGTTGATTCTGACTACTGTCAATTATTCGGCATGCGGAAACTTAGGATTTCTGGACTGAGTTTGTTATAGTAACAGAGCAGAAGTCCTGTTCTGACTTATAACTAGTAGAATACTCAATTTCATTAATCGAATACTACTCAATATGCTACTTCCGTGTATCAGATAGGTATACCGAACAATACTATAACAGACAGCTATAATCGAGGTTATGCAAACTTATCGTATACCGACTCAAGCAACAAGTTCCTACCACAGTTAATTCATCACAAACTTACCAATGCTTCTGTTCACGTACAGACCTTTACCGATACAAGTTCTTCCTAAGATCGGAATCCTCAGTGAACGCAGACTATTGTATCGAATCTGGTCACTTAACCGAAAAAATACTAAAATGCAAATGATTCACTTCGACCTTACACAGTCTCTCGCAGGATGATAAACCACACTATTCCGTGACGAAAAAGATCCAGAACCGCATTTAACTTATCACCAAACAGATTCACAACACAAGACTACCGAATAGAACTCGGCACGACAGGAAGAATAGCAGAATAGTTAGATGCGAATAGAACAGAACAGAACTCAATATTCTCATTAACACCTCATACATGGTCTCAAACAAGATGCTTGCAATTTCCCAAATGGAATCAGTAGAACAGACAGACAGAACACATACACACACAATGCTATACTTGCAATTTCCAAACACCTCGGTTCGAGACGTAATCAACCTACTCACTACAATACCCAACAGAAGCAGAGGCTCTTCCCAAAACTGCCGGTCTTTACCGCTTTCCTTTGTGCGCTTTAAGTAGAAGTCTGCTACAATGTTTTCGCAAATCCACTTTTTACGGCACCTGTCCGGGTTCATCCGTCCTGGTTCGGCGGCCCTCTAACATATATGACCAGCCTATAGACAAACAGGAGACATCCGTCAATGATCAGAAGGACTTGCAAAATCCGATGGAGAAATATGCAGAATTACTGAAACAAAAGCAGACATTAAGAGCAGAATGGGAACATAAATACATCCAAGATACCAATGAGCTCAAGAAGCAACTGAATACGGCCAATGGCAAACTTGCTGTAAGTTATAGTGAAAACATGGATCAGGTAGCAGAAATTAGCAATGAACTGCTTGCAGCAAAAGAAGCACTCAGAGCAGCCATGCATGAAAATAAAGAGAAGACTGAACGCATAGCACAATTAGAGACCAAAGTAGAAGCGAAAGCATCAATCGGGACACCAGTAGAGCCAAGACAAGAAAAACCTACTGACGAGGTAGAGGTACGTCCTCTATCTCCCCCGATTTATAATTCTCCAATAAAAGAGCAGATGGCGGAACCACATGATGATCATCCAATGCCATACACTCCAAAAACAGGTCAGAGGGAACGGGCACTATTGGTGTCTCGGTTGACAGAAAATTTTGAAAATGAAGTCATCAAAGTTATGAAAGAAGCAAAGATTAAAGGTAAAGATTTGGAGACGATCATGAAGCTTTTCAATATTCCTTACGGATTATTGAAAGAGAAAACTAAACAATACATAAAGAGAATCACATAGAAAAATCCAAACGAACAATTGCAATTCAAAAATGACACGTTCAACTATACGCAAGAAGAATTTGAAGCAGCACAACCTGTTTGGAGAAGAAAATTTTTGGAGAAACATCCTACATTATGGGTGCACTGGCAAGCAGCACCTTACTTATTATAGGTAAATCCTTCTTTTTGTCCAACACCACGGTGAAGAGAAACAAAAGAATTTTTGGAAATGCAAAAGACTGGTGTGATCCATAAACAGTGGCTAAACTATCCACTACTTCCAAGTCCACCGCATAACTATCTACCTACGGAGGATTACATGATTAAAACCATTGAATTTTGGCTGCAGAATTATGCAACAGTACCCGATTTAACTATCAAGATGACCAATAAAATACTCAGTATGATACTTACAGTGTTAAAGGTCTTCAAACACGCGGCATATACATTTTTGAACTTCATTGGCATTAATCAAGGCACAGATATTCTTGTTTTTGACTTGTCTATTATGCCTAACCGACCAACAATAATGGCATATTATTCTAGATTGATGTTTTTGCCGAGTACCTATATGCAAACGTTCGAAGAAGCGTTTTTCACAAGGTTTTTTGAAATCGATTCAGAGATCTTTTTAAAGATGTCATCCAACCTAAATGCCAGATTAGTGGCACATGAGCTAAACTTCTTCGTCGATCATAGACAACCACCACATGACGGTGTAAAAGCAGAACAGTGGAAGAAGCTAATGATACGTGAAGCCAATCTGCTTAACGAAACAGAGCAAAAAGTGTATAGAACATACTCCTGTCGACTCTCAAAGCTTGTCGGGGACGATAGAGTTAAGGAGGGGGTAGTGTTGAGGGAGAATCAAGCAAAAAGAAGAAAAGAAGAAGACAAAGAAAGAAGCTTCATTAAATGACAATATTTGAAGACACATCTTTGTAGGAAGCCCCGTAGGGGCGCAACACCCATCTCTACACAGAGCCCCACAGGGGCATATATCAAGGAAAAAGCACGTAGGTGGAAAGGAGGAACCAGGGCAAGGAAAGTATCCATGAAGAAGTGCAAGACAATATTTGGCAGGTAATAATCCTTCCGTTGACAACGTGTGATGAAAAGAAAGTAAACAAACTCAAAGCAATACAACAGGGTCAGATGTGTGCAACCAGGACAAATCAGAGGACCAAAATCTAGAAAGAGGTCACTGGTGGCGTGCGTGGCAACCCAACTGAATGCAGCAACCCAAATTTGTGATGTACGAGATATCAAGGGGAAAACAGAGGCAAAGGACTTACATCGGATAAAATAACAAATTATCTGACAGTCCTTACCGCTTCTTCGACCCCTGGGTGCGTGTATTCAGACCTCTTAAACAAGCTGAAGACAAGAAGTAAAGCTTGTCAAGGGACGACAGAGACAAAGAGGGGGAGAGTTTTGCAGAGCAAAGAGAGCACAAGGCAGAGAAAAAGAAGGGCCGCAAAATTTTTCCGATTTGGACACCTTATTTTTGTATTATAACCACTCTTGTAACATAATTTCCGTTGTAAATACACTAGAGGAGTCCTCTAGATGCATCTCCACAGAAGATTAGTAGCTTACCGATGTAAATCAGTAGAAAATTAGTTTTTTAGTGAATAAAGTGTCGGTCTCTTGTGTGAAAGGACCATTTTTAGGGCACATGTATATAAGTCAATTTGTGACTCTTTGTAAAGACTTTTTGCCATTGTGAGAATCAAGAGCAAAGAATTTCGAATTTGTGTCTTCTCCTCTCTGTATCATCTTCTTGGTGAGCTTGTATGCATGTGTGTTGCTTGGAAAGAGTGTTAGGAAGTGTTGTCTATCCATAAAAGTGTTTATTTGCTGTGGTTAAGGTGTGTGTGAAATGAAGGAAGTGCTGAAGTATAGGAAGGTCATTCCCGTGACTCTGTATTTTGCTCATAACTTGAAGTAGAAGCGTCAGAATTGAGTGAAAATATCACCATTGGATGCGTCTTCTCGAGAGCTTCGAAAGGCATATCCTATTTGCTATATTTGAAGTTCGGAGTTGAGAGAAAAGCTCAATTTACTGTCGGATACTGCATCAAGTATTGCGACACCATGACTGACAGTTGAAGCTTGTTTGGATTAGCCTTGCCTTGTTTGCACTCTTTGAGTAACTCATTTGCATTGATCGTCATTTGAATGCATGTCTTCATACACTCGGCTAGGTTTTGATACTCATCGGATTGATAATTAAAGCGTGAATCCCCACTATATGCACTTGAGGGGGATTGAGGTATAGTCTCTTTCTCCACAAGTCCCTAAGTTGGTTCTTAGGTACACTATATATATATATATATATATATATATATATATATATATAAGTAAGGATAAAGGTAAAAGCAAGAAGAATGAAGAAGAGGCTAGTACCTCTCAAGTTAACTACACAGGTAGAGGAAGAGGTACTAGAGAAAGGGGCAAAGGAGGAAAGCAAGGCAGGGGGAGATCCTATAACACTCCACCTTGCAACAACTGTGGCCTTAACAACCACACCACAGAAGAATGCTTAAGGAACACAAGGAATCAAAGAGGCAGAGGCTTCCGTAGAGGTAGCTATGGACAATCCAGAGGTAGATTCAACAACGGAGGAAGCAATTACAATCACAAATACAACCAAGGATACAACAAGAACAATTATCAATGTGGTTTTAGAGGAAGAAGAGATTATAATAACTACACAGAAGACCAAGAGGATTCTCTACTCATCATGAACATGACATCCAAGCAAGTAAAGATCATGAGCACCTTTTCTACATTGATTCAAGTTCTTCCAATCATGTGGCTGGAAATGTTGCATTATTATCTGATCTTGAAGAACCCAAAGGGAATCATGAAGTATAGATAGGTGATAACACTAAACACTCTGTAAAGAAAATTGGAAATGTCAAGGCTTTGGATGGTAACATGAATCTCTTAAGCAATGTTTTATATGTGCCAACCATAACCAAAAACCCAATTAGTGTTGGAAAGATTGTTGAGAAAGGCTTATAGGTCATATTCACAAGGCATGGAGCATATGTGGAAGACCCTCAATTAGGCTTCAAGAGAATTGCTAAAGGTGAGAAATCTAGTAGACTCTTTACATTTGAGATTGAAGACACCAGAAACATAGCACTCTTCAATTACAAAGATCAAACTCTATTTGAACTAGAGATATGGCATAAAAGGCTAGGTCACATATGAGAAAGAAAACTAAAGAAAATATGCAGGGATGAGAGTGTGCTTGGCATCCCTAATGTGTCCAACACATGATATATAAATGTGGAGCATGCTAATTTGGCAAAGCTCACATGCAACCATTCAACAAAACGGGGTATATGTATGAAGACTACTTGGAGCTTGTACACACTGATGTGTGGGGTCCTAGCAAAGATCCATCAATCTCAGTTTCAAGGTACTATGTTTCATTTATAGATGATTACAGTAGATGGAAAATCCTTTACTTCATGAAGCATAAGGATGAAGTATTTACATGTTTCAAAAAGTATTTGTCATTAGTTGAAAACCAAACAACTAGAAGCTTGAAGAAGATCAGATCTGATGGAGGTGGTGAGTACTATTCACATGAATTTGATTTATTCTTATAGGAAAAAGGTATAAAGAGAGACAAAAAGATATGCTCCTCAATAAAATGGAGTGGGAGAGAGAAGGAATAGGTTGATAGTAGAAGTTGCAAGATCAATGTTGAATGAGAAGAAGCTACCCAATTACCTATGGGTAGAGGCTATTTCCATAGCCACTTACTTGGTTAACAGGCTCCCATCTAAATACTTGGATGGAATGACACCCTATGAAGCACGGAATGGTATGAGACCCTCATTGGATCATTGCAAAATATTTGGGTGCATTGCTTATGCACACATTCCCTTTAGAGGGAAGCTTGATCCTAAAGCTGAAAAGTTTATATTCACTGGGTATGACAAAAAACAGAAGGGTTATAGGCTATACAATCCCACTAACAAAGGATTTATAGTTAGTAGGGATGTAGTGTTTGATGAAAATAATTCATGGTTTGAAGATGGTTGCAGGAATATCAAGTTACCTTATGATGTGGAAAGTGATTTTCTAACTCTCACTCAAGAATATCAACACTTGCCATAAGAAATCAATTTAGAGGATGAAGAGCAAATGGATTTCAAGGCATGGAAGTCAAGAGGAAAGATCAAGGTCAAACAATTGGAGGACATTCTAGAGTCCTCCAATCAAGCACTCAGGAGATTCAAAGGGAGAGTAAAAGCCCATAAGGTATGGCTATGACACATCGTTAATTACCAAGCATTCTATGCATATCAGTAAAGACTCTATGACATAAGAACCTACTTCATTTTAAGAGGCTAGTAAGAGGAAAGAATGGAGAGAAGCTATGGAGGAAGAAGTTGAAGCACTACAGGAGAACAATACTTGGGACTTGGTTCCCAAGAAGCCAAGCATGAAGGTAATAGGATCCAGGTGGATATACAAAATTAAGAAAAATCTAGATGGTTCTATAAACATGTACAAGGCAAGTTTAGTGGCAAGGGGGTTTTCTCAAACCCATTAAGTGGACTATGAAGAAAATTTTTCACCTGTGGCTATGATTCCAACAATTAGGGTTTTGGTAAGAATTGCTACCTCTAAGAACTAGAATCTATATCAGTTAGATGTCAAGAATGCATTCTTAAATGGATGGCTATTAGAAGAAGTGTATATGGCAGAGCACCAGGGTTTGAAGATAAAGATAAGCCAAGTTTTGTATGCAAGAGATTCTTCTTTATTTATAAAGAAGACCAACTTAGAATTTATCTACTTATGTGTCTATGTGGGTGACATTATCATTATAGTTAATGATGCTAATGGCATCAAGCACATTAAAGCTCAACTAATGGAAGAATTTAAAATCATTGATCTTGGTTTGTTAACATACTTTAGAACTTGTGTATATAGATTCTAGTGTATTTATTACTCAAAGAAAGTATATCCATGATATGTTGGTAAAATTCAAGATGGAGAATACCAAAATTGTAGGTACACCCATGGAACTCAACCATAAGCTTAGCTCTCATGAAGGAGACGCCCTTGAGGATGTTACAGGTTACAAAAAAACTTGTTGGGAGTCTCAATTATGCAACCCTTGTTGGTGAATTTTACCCAAGCCTACATGCTTGATATGCTTGGTATGATCCTCATTTGTAAGTCACATGAGTAATCATGTGAACACCTCTTGTAAAAGAGTACATTTCATCTCTTGTAAATGGAAAAAGAAAAAAGGAAAAGGATGGCTTACCTCATCCATGATGTAAAAGCAAATTCATGGCTCTAACTACCTAAAACCACAAATTTTAGAGCTGAGGGAATCTCTCCTAACTTTGGGGATCACTTTTAGGTGGAGCCATTCGAATTTGAATTCAAAACTCCCTCCAAGAATAGCTATAAAAAGAGCAAGAAGGAAGAGGCGATTAGCAAGCCTTGTACGTGACCACTTCATCTCATTTTGTAGAGATTGAAGAGCTTACTCCATAGCTCTATCATTCTACTCCCATTGTTCAAAGATTCATTGCCAATGTGGTTGTAATCATATGTGAATCTATACATTTATCATCATCTACTTCTCTGTTTTGTTCTCTGCTATACTCACTCAGAGCAGTAACTTCAGAAGGTCCTATCTCGAGTTATATGCAACCTTTTTCTGTGTTTTAATGTGCATTGGATTTATAGTTTGTGAGATATCTACATTTTACTTCTCACTGGTCTATCTCTGTAGAGCCCTGAGAATTGTGGGCATGTTCCACAAATTGATGAATCTTCTTCTCAGTGCTCAGTCCATCATTTGAAGTGTTTTAACTTGTATTGGGAAGCTTGCTATGTCTATTTGCTATGACCAAAAGGAATTTATCTAATTCCTACCAGGTTGAGAGCACTGTTCATTTTTTTCCAGCAGGTGTATGTCCAAAAATAGCAAGTTTTGGGAGCTAGTCATTTCGTAACTAGTATGTCTTGACTTAAACTTTTGGGATACATGTTCCAAAGTACTTGGCTGATATTTTGGTGGATTTATGAAGCTCAAAGGGTCTACTAATCAACTCTGAAGTCTCAGTTGGCTGGTGTGAAGCTGGTTGTAGCAACACCTACTCATCTTTGGATTGCATCCACCATCTCTCTTCACAGTGGTATCAGAGCATAGTCAAGCAACATGGGAGATGGATTTCCATCAACAATTGATAAATTGGATCGAAACAACTACCCAGCATGGTCTCTAAGGATGGAGGCTTACCTTCAAGGGAGGAATCTATATGGATTCATATCCGGAGATGAAGCAATGCCAACCATGAGGAACAAAGGGCAACCATCACATGAAGAAGTGGAAGGACTTTCGAATCGGTGTTCGAAGGATGCACTTGCAAGGTCCTATATTCTAAACTCAATCTCTGATTTTCTTTTACCTCATGTCAAGGGATGCAAGACATCAAGAGAGACCTGGAATGCACTTGCTTCTTTCTTCTCTTCCAACACTCCAGCAAGGAAGAACCAATTGTGGATGGAGTTCACAACAATGAAGAAAAGCCCAAAGCAAAATGTGACTGATTATGTCACAAAGATGAAGGAGATTTCCGACCAACTTGGAAGCATTGGAGAGGTAATTGAAGAGGAGCAAATCATTAGACAAATCATAAATGGAATCAAAGCAGACGACAAGTGGGAGTCATTCACAAGAGCCATGGATTTATACATGGACATGCATGTACCCGACCTCAACACACTCATGGGCCAACTCTTCACTCATGAAGCAAAGATTAGCAAAGGTGGTGAGTCCTCAAGAGGTAATCAAACTTCTGCCTTATATTCCGATAAAGCTAAGGTCAAGGACAAGTCACAGAATAGGAAGAATGAAGATGAAGGTAGCTCTTTCCAAGAAAACTTTGCAGGTAGCGGAAGAGCTAGAGGAAGAGGTAGAGGTGGAAAGCAAGGCAGGGGGAGATTCCAATCATCTCAACCTTGCAATATATGTGGCTTATCTAATCATACTACTAAGGAATGATTCAGGAACCCAAGGAACTCAAGAGGAAGAGGATTCAATAGAGGTGGCTATGGATCAAATAGAGGCAGGTACAATGGAGGCTACAACAACAACAATTACAACAACAACAACTATCAAAGTGGCCATAGAGGAAGAAGAGACTAAAATAACTATGCAGAGGACCAAAGTCAAGAACATTCATTATTGATTATGAATCTATCAGTGAAGAATGGTAAGGATGATGATCACATATTTTACATTGATTTCGGATGCTCAAACCATGTAGCAGGAAATGTGGCTTTACTTTCTGATTTGGAAGATCCTCATAACAAGCATGAAGTGCAGACAGGAGATGACACAAATCACTCAGTGGAGAAGATAGGTAATGTGAAGACATCAGATGGGAATATGAACCTCTTAAGCAAAGTCTTGTATGTCCCTACAATTACCAAAAATTTAATAAGTGTTGGAAAGATTGTTGAAAAAGGATTGCAGGTTAGATTCAACCGATTTGGAGCATATGTTGAAGACCCAAGGCAAGGCTTTCGAAGGATTGCCAAAGGAGAAAAGACAGGAAGGCTCTTCACTTTTGAAGTGGAAGATACAAAGAACATAGCTTTGTTTAGCTATGGATCTCAAACTCTTATAGAGTTGGAGATATGGCACAAAAGGCTTGCTCACATTGGTGAGAGGACACTCAAACAGATTTGCAGGGACCAAAGTGTACTTGGTTTGCCTAATATCACAAGGCAACACATGATTTATAAGTGTGAAGCTTGTCAACTCGGCAAGGCTCATAGACAACCTTTCAATAAGAAAGGATATATGTATCAAAATCCTTTGGATCTAGTGCACACGGATGTGTGGGGTCCAAGTAAGGAGCCATCTATATCAGGCTCAAGATATTATGTGTCTTTCATAGATGATTGTAGCAGGTGGACCATTCTGTTTTCCATGAAGCACAAGAATGAAGTGTTTAATTGCTTTAAGAAGTATATTGCTCTTGTTGAAAACCAAACAGGTAGGACTTTGAAAAGACTCAGATCAGATGGTGGAGGAGAATAATTCTCTTCTGAATTTGATGCCTTCTTGCATGAAAGAGGCATTAAAAGGGAATCCAATACAAGGTATACACCCGAACTCAATGGTGTAGCAGAGAGGAGGAACAGAGCTATTGTCAAAGCTGCAAGGTCCATGCTCAACGAAAAGGGATTGCCAAACTACCTATGGGCAGAGGTTGTGTCTACAGCCACATATCTCATAAATAGACTTCCATCTAAGTCACTAGATGGAACCACTCCATATGAAGTGTGGAATGGAAGAAGACCTAGTCTAGAGCATTGCAAAATCTTTGGATGCTTAGCCTAGGCTCACATTCCTTCTCAAGTAAGAGGGAAATTGGATCCCAAGGCAGAGAAGTGTGTATTCATTGGTTATGATCAAAACCAAAAAGGATATAGATTGTACAATCCAACCAATAAAGGATTTTCTGTGAGTAGAGATGTAATTTTTGATGAAAACAAATCATGGTTTGATGATGACAGGAAAGTGAAGCTGCCATATGACTTGGATGGAGATTTTCCATCACTTCAACCAAAGGAGCCAAAGCAGATTGAAGAAAGTGATTCGGAGATTGACCTAGAAGACTTGGAAAGACTAAAGCTATGGAAGAACAAAGGTAAAGCAAAGATGCAGGATGCTACATATGGACCCGAGAGCTCACATCAACCACTTAGAAGGTCTTCAAGAAGGAGAAGAAACCAGAGAGGTTTGGTTATGATACTTCTTTGGTCACCAAGCACTCAATCTACATTGCAAAAGATTCAACCAATGAAGAGCCTACCACATTCGAAGAAGCACAAAGCAAGAAAGCTTGGAGAGATGCAATGCATGAAGAAATGGAAGCCTTGAAGGAGAATGACACTTGGGAGCTTGTACCTAACAAGCCATCTATGAAGGTAATTGGATCTCGATGGATATACAAAATCAAGAGGAATCCAGATGGAAGTATAAATAGACACAAAGCAAGGTTAGTTGCTAAAGGGTTTGCTCAAACCCATGGTATTGATTATGAGGAGACTTTCTCTCCTGTTGCAAAAATGCCTACAATTAGGGTTCTCATTAGTCTTGCTGCATCTAGAAATTGGAATCTCTATCAACTTGATGTAAAGAATGCTTTCTTGAATGGATGGATTTATGAGGAAGTGTATATGGCACAACCTCCTGGATATGAGGATGCACATCATCCTAACTATGTATGCAAACTAATGAAAGCTTTGTATGGATTGAAGCAAGCTCCAAGAGCTTGGAATTTCAGATTGGTGACTTATTTGCAGGACCAAGGATTCAAAGCTAGCAAGGCGGATACCTCTTTGTTCATAAAGAGGAATGGATATGAAGTGATCCATTTGTGTGTGTATGTTGATGATATTATTATCACAGGCAATGATCTTGAAGGAATCAAACAGGTAAAGAGTCAAATGAAGGAGGAGTCCAAAATAAGTGACCTCGGACCACTCACTTATTTTCTTGGATTGGAGTTGATCTACACAGATTCAGGTATATACATCACACAAAGGAAGTATGTCCATGACACAAAGTCAAGTTCAAGATGGAAAATACCAAGTGTGCAGGTACACCTATGGAGCAAAATCATAAGCTTAGTGCTTATGAAGGAGAGCCAATTGAAGACATCACAAGCTATCAAAGCTTGGTTGGAAGTTTGAACTATGCAACACTCACAAGGGTGGATATATGCTACAGTGTTAGCATATTGAGTCAGTTTATGCATAAGCCGAGAAGACCACATATGGAAGCGGCCAAGAGAGTCCTCAAGTACCTAAAGGGGACCATGAATGAAGGTTTGTTTTATTCATTTACTTCAGATATTGAGCTAAAGGTCTAGTCAGATGCAGATTGGGCCGGATCTAGAGATGATAGAAGAAGCACATCTGGGTATATATCATTTGCAGGTTCAAAAATCATTTCTTGGTCATCGAAGAAGCAACCAACTGTGGCACTATCTTCTACCGAAGCCGAATATAGAGGCTTGGCTTATGCAACTCAAGAAATCATGTGGTTAAAGTCTTTGTACACAGATCTTGGACTTCATTCTTCAACACCTCACATTTTTGGTGACAACACAAGCTCACTACATCTAGCAGCTAATCCAGTATACCATGCTAGAACCAAGCATATTGAAGTCCACTACCATTATGTAAGGGAGAAGCTAATGAGCAAGGATATTCAACTATCCTATGTCTCTACAGATATGCAATGTGCAAACATGTTGACTAAAGATCTTCATGGTACAAAGTTAAGTAGATTCAAGTTGATGATTGGCTTGCAGGAAATCAACGACAATTGAAAACTTATTTGGAGGCCAAGCATGCTAGGCTTGAGGGGGAGCTGTTGGTGCATTTTACCCAAGCCTACATGCTTGATATGCTTGATATGATCCTCATTTGTAAGTCACATGAGTAGTCATGTGAACACCTCTTGTAAAAGAGTACATTTTATCTCTTGTAAATGGAAAAAGAAAAAAGGAAAAGGATGGCTTACCTCATCCATGATGTAAAAGCAAATTCGTGGCTCTAACTACCTAAAACCACGAATTTTAGAGCTGAGGGAATCTCTCCTAACTTTGGGGATCACTTTTAGGTGGAGCCATTCGAATTCGAATTCAAAAATCCCTCCAAGAATAGCTATAAAAAGAGCAAGAAGGAAGAGGCGATTAGCAAGCCTTGTACGTGGCCACTTCATGTCATTTTGTAGAGATTGAAGAGCTTACTCCATAGCTCTATCATTCTACTCCCATTGTGCAAAGATTCATTGCCAATGTGGTTGTAATCATATGTGAATCTATACATTTATCATCATCTACTTCTCTGTTTTGTTCTCTGCTATACTCACTTAGAGCAGTAACTTCAGAAGGTCATATCTCGAGTAATACGTAACCTTTTTCTGGGTTTTAATGTCTACTTACTACAGATAAATATTCATGGTCATTGGATTTACAGTTTGTGAGATATCTGATTTTACTGCTCACTGGTCTATCTCTGTAGAGCCCCGAGAATTGTGGGCATGTTCCAGAAATTGATGAATCTTCTTCTCAGTGCTCAGTCCATCATTTGAAGTGTTTTAACTTGTATTGGGAAGCTTGCTAAGTCTATTTGCTATGCCCAAAAGGAATTTATCTAATTCCTACCAGGTTGAGAGCACTGTTCATTTTTTTCCAGCAGGTGTATGTCCAAAAATAGCAAGTTTTGGGAGCTAGTCATTTCACAACTAGTCTGTCTTGACTTAAACTTTTGGGATACATGTTCCAAAGTACTTAACTGATATTTTGGTGGATTTAGGAAGCTCAAAGGGTCTACTAATCAACTCTGAAGTCTCAGTTGGCTGGTGTGAAGCTGGTTGTAGTAGCACCTACTCATCTTTGGATTGCATCCACCATCTCTCTTCACAACCCTAACAAGAGTAGACATTACTTATGGAGTAAGTACATTAAGTTAGTTTATGCATGCACCAAGGAAGCCTCACATGGAAGGTGCCAAGAGGGTGCTAAAGTATCTAAAGGGTACCATAAATGAAGGGCTTTTTTACCCCTTCACTTCTGACTTAGACATAAAGATGTATTCAGATGTAGATTGGGCTAGCTCCAAGGATGATAGGAGGAGCACCTCAAGATACTTGTCTTTTGCAGGTTCAAAGCTTATATCTTGGTCATCTAAGAAGCAACCAATTGTGACTTTATCATTTACAGAAGCAAAATACAGAGGGTTAGCAAATGCAAGACAAGAGGCTATGTGGCTCAAGCAACTCTATGCTAATTTGGGGTTACACTCTTACACTCCAATAATCTTTTGAGACAACACTAGTTCACTTCATTTGGCTACTAATCTTGTATATCATGCAAGGACTAAGAACATTGAAGTGCACTATCATTATGTAAGGGAGAAACTGCTTACCAAGGATATTCAACTATCCTATTTATTGTTGGAGTTAAACGTCTGCGGAAGCACGCGAACAACACAAGGAAGAAGAAGAAGCTTGGAGCACAACACACAATACTGAATGTATTACTAAAGAATGTACAAAGATAAGTATCCCATTAGGGCAATAGGCATATATACAAGCCGGGGGAAGAAAACCTCCTAAAGAGGGAAAAAAAGTGCCCCAACGGTCCTAGTGTGTTCACACACATCACTACCTAAATATATCAACAAATCCCCCCTAGGAGTGATGTGGTGAACAAGGAGCTGGCACTCATGTATAAGGAAGTGCCAAGCTATGTGGAAATCACTCCACAGAAGGAAGTAAGCCCAAAGCTTTGCGGAAAGCTTCAAACTTCTCCCTAGGCAGAGCCTTCGTGAAAAGGTCTGCAATGTTCTCCTGCGTGGGCACATATGCCAAGCTGATCTCCCTAGCAGAGAACCTCTCCCTGACATAGTGATAATGCACCTCAATGTGCTTAGTGCGAGCATGGAACACAAGGTTCCTCGCAACTGCCAATGCCCTTTGACTGTCAGTTAAGATGGTGGTGGCAGAAGTCTAACCAACACCCAAATTAGCCATAATGCATCTGAGCCACACACACTCAACAGTCGCTGTGAAAGATGCTCTATACTAAGCCTCACAACTGGAAGTGGCTACAGTAGGCTGCTTCTTGCTCAGCCAAGATATACATGAGCTACCAAGCATGAAGCAAAATCCACTAGTGGACACACGAGTGTCATAGCAACCAACCCAATCAGAGTAAAAAAAAACATGCAAATCTAGTGGTAGTGATCCCCCCCTTGGGATAAAGCAGCCCAAGTAGCTGAGTACCACTCAAATAGCGAAAGATGCGCTTAACTGCCTGCCAATGCTTGACTCTTGGACAATGCATAAACCTGCTCATCTGTGAGACAACAAACTAATATATCTGGCCAAGTAATGCATAAGTAAATCAAGCATCCAATAGCCTGTTGATAGAGAACAACATCAAATGCATCTCCAGCATCATGAAGACTCAATCATAAAACTTTCTCCATAGGAGTGGCAATAGGCTTACAGTCTTCAAGGCCAAAATGTTGCAATAATGTGTCAATATATTTTGTTTGACACAAAGCCATTCCACCATCAACTTGCATAAATTGAATGCCCAAATGGTGATGCAAATGCCCCAAATCAGACATCTCAAATGAGGCATGCAAATCAGCCTTGAAATTAGCAATATGCTTCTCAATAGGACCAATGAGCAGCATGTCGTCAACATAGACAACAATGATCAAAAGCACATCATTAGCACGCTTAACATATAAGGTGCTTTTAGTTGGACTGTTCTCATACCAAGCACGTGGTGCTTGCTTTAAACCATATAATGCCTTCTTTAACCTGCACATTTGGTCTTCATGCCCTTTCTGCACAAAGCCATGGGGCTGAAAAACATATACTTCTTCATGCAAGTCACCACTCAAAAATTTTGTTTTAATGTCCAATTGATGTACATTCCAACCATGATGAGCTGCAAGTGCACAGATGCTCTGAACAATAGTCATACGGCATGTCGGTGCAAAGGTCTCATCAAAATCAATGGCTCTTTCTTATGCATCACCCTTTGCAACAAGCCTAGCCTTATACCTGTCAACTGTACCATCCGGTTTATGCTTCAGCTTGTACACCCACTTAGTCCCTATGGCCTTCTTGCGAGGAGGCAAGTCACATAAAGACCAAGTACCATTCTTCATTATAGCATCATATTCACATTGCATAGCAGCCATCCAATTTTTTGAATTTTGTGCTTCATCAAACAGAATAGGCTCATTCTCATCACAGAGACTAGATCCAGCCATAGCATAGCAATCTCATGCAAAAGAGGCACTATGAGAGCCTGAACGAGTACAATATGACAGAGGTGCATCTAATTTGTTGTCACGCAAAGTCTGCACCAACCATTTTGGCATAGTTTTTGCCTGCTCAATATCAGCTCTCTCATCAACTAGTGCATCATGTAAATCTGTATTAGAAATGGAATGAACTGCATCATCACATGAAACCTACAAAGGCTGAAAAGTTGCCTCATTGGGACCAACACTAGACTGTCCACTTGTAAAAAGAGGCAGCAAAGTATCATACATGCCTTTGGAGCTAACTGATGTCTCCTTAGTACATGAAAGCAATGGATGAATAACATCTTGCACAAAAAAACATCACGGCTAACCAAAATGCATTTCGTTTGTGGATGATACAGACGATAGCCTTTACTTTCAGAACTGTACCCAAAAAAAATACATTTTACTGCTTTATCATCCAATTTTTTGTGATGTTGTTCAGGCACTAATGCATATGCCAAACAAGCAAAAATATGCAGATGAGCAATAGATGGCTTGCGATCATGCCAAGCCTCATATGGAGTGATAGACTACAGTGCTTTAGTGGGACACTTGTTTAGTACATATGGTGCACACATGACAGCCTCAAGCTAGAAACGATGTGGTAAAGCCTGACTCTTGACCATACAACTCGCCATCTCCATGATTGACATGTTCTTTCGTTCAACAACTCCATTCTGTTGAGGTGAATACGGCATTGTACACTAGTGTTTTATCCCACGTTCAGCTAGAAATGCATTAAAATCAGAAGACATATATTCCCCCCCTCGATCTGAACGGAGGATGCCCATTTTACATGCTGACAGATTTTCAGCCAAAACCAAAAATTGTTTGAAGCACATGAACACTTTGGACTTTGCCTTCAATGGATATACCCATGCATGCCTGGAAAAATCATCGATGAAAGTCAGGAAGTAAAGATAATTCCCAAAAGAAGGTGTCTCCATAGGACTAGAGACATCACTATGTACAAGTTGCAATTTTTGAGTAGCCCGAACTGAACCTTTTTTTGGAAAGGATGAAAGCCGCATTTTGCCCAAAATAAAGCCTTCACAAACATGTTTTCCAGGTGCCTCAAGTTTGGGCAAAGAGGGCACCATTTCAGATTTGTGCAAGCGTAGCAAACTAGCAAAATTAAGATGAGCAAAGTGTACATGCCAAAGCTTTGCATCTGACATAGCCTCAGAATCATTTACTGCACATGCCAAATCTTTTACAGATCCTTCATAGTCTATGAGCTTATACAGCCCACGAACCAAGCCAATCTTGGATAATGCAGAAATTGATAACAGGTTCTTCTTGATCTCTAGCACAAATAAAGCATCTAACAAAGTGAAAGAACTACCATCAGCAGTAGTCAAAATGATCTTACCAACTCCCATAACAGGATAAGAGGAGTTGTTGGCGCATGTAACAGTATTCCCTATAGGGGCAGGCTCGAGTGAAGAGAAGAAACTACGCGGAGAGGTAATATGTTTGGTCTCCCCACTGTCAAAATACTGGCAAACATCTGAGTCTATTGCAGACATGCATTGCTCATGAGAAGATGGGTCAAAATTGCAGACAGTAGTAAACGCCCATTCTTCTTCCTGCACAAGATTAGCAGACTCTGTTTTTTTTGTGGAGGCCTCTGCAACAACCATTCTAGCCTCTTTCTTCTTTGCCTCTTTAGCATCCAGTTTTGGACAGTTCTTTATGATATGATCATTTCCTTTACAGTACTTACAAAACAATTTCTGCTTTTCTGATTTCTTTTCATCTTTATCTTCCTTCTTCGAATATGCAGAATTACCAGATTTCTGCTTACTACTTAAAGAGCTCCATTTTCCTTTGCCCTTCTAATAAGCCAAGAAAGCTTGATCTGCAACTCGCATAATGGACCTGTTCTGCCTGGACTGATCTTCCTGTAACAGAACATATACTAACTCCTCAAATGATAAGGCATTCGAAATGCCTTTCATCATCAACCAAAGAGTAGAAGCAAAACTCTGATATGAATCAGGAAGACCATTCAGAACGGTCTGCACAAGTGAGCTATCTGGTATAACCTCATCAGCAGAAATCAATTGTTCCTTCAAGTCTTTGGTCTTTGTTAGGAAATTGTCCATAGAATCACCTTCATTCATGCGCTCACTCTCCAACTGTTTTCGGAGGTAAGCAACATGAGCCTCATTCCTAGCTTGGTACAATGTGGTAAGTGTATCCCAAGCATCCTTAACTGTTCTGCAAGAGCGAATGTGAGGAATAATGGCACGTTTGACACACAAAGCTATCAATGCATGTGCCTAGGCATCTGTGCCATCCCAGCAAATATGCTCTGTAGTAGGTGCAACAAAAACCACAACACGAATAGGAATATGCAGAATATCATCATCTTCGACACCTTCTGCATCAGCTTAAATACCTACAGTCGTAATAGTTGCAGGTGTGATAGGACGTTTTTCGACACCCTACACAATGTTCCACAGTCCTTGTTCAACCAACAGATGTCGGATCATATAAGCCTATAATGGGTAGTTGGTACCATCCAACTTATCCTTAACATCCAACATACGGAATACATCAGTGCTTTCAGCCATGGTCGGTGACTAAAATACCTTGATGCAGAAAATTGACTGTATCTCAAAAAGTTGAACAAAACTACCCAAACAAATTTTGCTAGACCTGTAGCAGACTTCGAGACGCTTATAATGGCGAACAGAAACTGGTATATACCTTTGGCACAAAAAGGCAAAATAGCCAGCACAAGCACTGCAATAGTGCATTCGGAGGCCAAAACGAGCTCAGATCGTGATTTCAGCACCACATAGCGAAGCTGTTTTGATCTTGAAAACATGCTAAGTATGCTCAACAAAATTCGTGCAATTCTAGGACTACAAACGGAGGAGTTTTGACGATGCCCTAGATGAAGCGACGACCTTCTTTGATCTCAATTGTTGGAGTTAGATATCTGCAGAAGCACACGAACAACATAAGGAAGAAGAAGAAGCTTGGAGCACAACACACAATACTGAATGTATTACTAGAGAATGTACAAAGATAAGTAGCCCATTAGGGCAGTAGGCGTATATACAAGCTGAGGGAAAACAACCTCCTAAAGAGGGAAAAAAGTTCCCCGGCGGTCCTAGTGTCTTCACACACATCACTACCTAAATATATCAACATGTATAAACTCATTTACAATGTGCAGATATACTCACAAAGTCTTTGGATAGAACCAAGATGAAAAGATTCAAAATTGATGATTGGTTTGCACGAGATCAAGGAGGAATAAAGATCAAGCATGTTAGGCTTGAGGTAGAGCTGTTGGTGCAAGAGAATCCAAACCCACATACTTGGATGATTAGCATATTTGTCATGAAGTCTTATATGATCAATCCCTTGTAAAATCAAGTACATTTACTTTTGTAAAAGTGCACCACTTGCACGTGGAGCTAGGAAGCATTAAATCTTGATTCATTTGGTAGTTCATTAATGGGAGAATATATCATATAGTTTAGGATTTACTTTTAGGTGAACTTTTGAATTTGAATTCAAAAGGTTGGCTCCAAACTCAACTATAAAAGGAGGATCAAAAGACCCGTGTGATATCTCATTTTGATGAGATCATTTTAGAAAGGATACATTGTGATTTGAGAGATCACTCCATAGCTCATTCAGAATTCTCACATTGTGAAATTGATTGTTGCCAATGGCATTGTATTTGTACATGATTTAATACATACATTTCATTATATCTTCACTTCACTTCTCTGCCATGACTACATCAGTATAGTGATCTTCTCTGAGCTTGTTCTCAGTGTATGATTGATCATTTGTAGTGATTAAAACATGATCTATTCAGTATACTATCTACTATATTGCTACAAAATATCATTACCATTGCTTCTCTGAATCGTGAGATATTATCACTTAATTACTCTCTGGTCTATTGATTGATGCATCCCGAAAATGTTGGGACATTCCTATGATTTTCTAAACATCATACTCAGCATGTAGTTCATCATTTTTAGTTAAATCACTCATGATTGGTAGCTGTCTAAGTTAATTAGACATCACCCAAAGGAATTAAGCTAATTGCTACTATGCTCAGAGCACTATTCAAATTACTAAACATGTGTAGACACAAAAATAGCAAGTCTATGAACTTGAATCAACTTTTTACTTATCAATTTTGATCCATTGATTAGTGGATCATGTACCAAACAACATAGGTGATTATTTATGATCAGTAGCAAACAAAAGAGGCTGACTACACTCTCTAGCAATTGTTCTTGCCTAGTGTGAAGCAAGTTTAAGCAACACCACTGTTCATATATTTAGGTAGTGATGTGTGTGAACACACTAGGACTACCGGGGCACTTTTTTCCCTCTTTAGGAGGTTTTCTTCCCCGGCTTGTATATACGCCTATTGTCCTAATGGGGGCTTATCTTTGTACATTCTCTAGTAATACATTCAGTATTGTGTGTTGTGCTCCAAGCTTCTTCTTCTTCCTTATGCTGTTCACGTGCTTTCGTAGACGTCTAACCCCAACAATTGGTATTAGAGCAGGTCGCCACTTCATCTAGGGCATCGTTGGCACTCCTTTGTTTGCAGTCTCAGAATCATACAAATTTTGGTGAGCATACTCAACATGTTTTTAAGATCAAAACAGCTTCATTATGTAGTGCCAAAATCGCGATCTGAGCTCATTTCGGCCTCTGAATGCACTATCATAGCGCTTGTGTAGGATATTTTGTCTTTTTGTGCCAAAGGTATATACCTATTTTTGTTCTCCAGTATACGCGTCTCAAACTCTGCTACATGTTTAGCAGAACTCATCTAGGCAGTTCTGTTCAACTTTTTGAAATACAATCAATTTTTTGCATCAAGGTTTTTTAGTCACCAGCCATGGCTGAAAGCAGTGATCTATTTCGTATGTTGGTTGCTGAGGATACGTTGGATGGTACTAACTACCCGTTATGGGCTTATATGATGCGACATGTATTGGTTGCAAAAGGATTGTGGAACATCGTGCAGGGTGTTGAAAAACATCCTATCACACCTACAACTGTTACAATTGCACGTACTGAAGCTGATGCAAAAGGTGTCAAAGATGATGATATTCTGCATATTCTTGTTCGTGTTGCGGTTACTGCACCTACTGCAGAGCAAATTTATTGCGATGGCAGAGATGCCCAGGCACATGCATTGATAGCTTTGTCTGTCAAATGTGCCATTATTCTTGACCTTCGCTCTTGCAGAATAGCTAAGGATGTTTGGGATAAACTTACCACATTGTACCAAGCTAGGAATGAGGCTCGTGTTGCTTACCTCCAAAAATAGTTGGAGAGTGAGCACATGAATGAAGGTGATTCTATGGACAATTTTCTAATGAAGATCAAAGACTTGAAGGAATAGTTGATTTCTGTTGATGAGGTTATACCAAATAGCTCACTTGTGTAGACCATTCTGAATGGTCTTCCTGATTCATATCAGAGTTTTGCTTCTACTCTTCGGTTGATGATGAAAGGCAATCCAAATGCTTTGTCATTTGAGGAGTTAGTCTCTATTCTATTGCAGGAGGATTAGTCCAGGCAGAACAGGTCCATTATGCGTGTTGCAGATCAAGCTTTCCTGACTAGTCAGAAGGGCAAAGGAAAATGGAGCTCTTCAATTAGTAAGCAGAAATCTGCTAATTCCAAACAATCAAAGAGGGAAGAGAAAGATGATAAGAAATCAGAAAAGCAAAAATTGTTTTGTAAGTACTATAAAGGAAATTATCATATCATGAAGAACTATCCAAAACTGGCTGCTAAAGAGGCAAAGAAGAAAGAGGTTGGAATGGTTGTTGCAGAGGCCTCTACAGTGTTGGTGCAATTCAAGCCTTCACCTTTGGCTTGGAACCCTTGAAGGATATCTCTACATGAAGCAAGAGTCATAGGAACTTATGCTTATGAACTATTACCATTTTTACCTCTTGTAAAAGTCTTAGTGACTTGGCATATTATGTAATCACACCTAATTGATTGAAAGTCGTGGAAAAAGTTGTTGATTGATTGAGGGAATATCTCAATCAACTTTTAGGTGAAAGATTCAAGGAGATTTATTTGAATTCTAATTCAAATTCTCACTCAACTCCTATAAAAGCTACAAGTCAAAAGTCGCAGGTGTACTTCACTCATCCCAAGGCATTTCTGTATCAATCATTGAGTGTGTGAGGTCTACTCCATAGCCTACACCTCTGAGTACCATTGAGCTATGTTCATCATGCCAATGGGAATGTACATTTACATGATCTAATACAAATACTTACATTCATCTACTCTGTAATTCTCTGGGTATATACTACTCCAAGTCTGTCAACTTCAACAAGGCATATCTCAGGATCTACTTATCCAAATCAAGTGATTCAAAGCACATTGAATTCAGCTCAAAGTCTTCTACACGCCTACAAATTTTGAAGTCAATTGGTTCAGCCATTGCAGAGAAATCACAGTCGAAGTGCTCACTGGTCTGTGTCTGCTGAGCTCCTAAGATATCGGGGGTAAACTTTATTTTGCTAAACTTATTTCTCAGAGTATAGTTCATCATTTCTTCTCATTCTACTTGCAAATGGTAGCTTGTTAAGCTAATTTAATATGTCCAGAAGGAATTTGATCAATTGTAAGTGTGCTGGTCATACTGAGTGAAAGACTGAGCAGGTGTCATTACCAAAATAGCAAGTTTTCTTGGATTCTTGAAGTCTCAAGTAGTCTATTTTGATTTGATCATTACACATATCATTTGCAAAATACATATATGCTTTCTTGGTATCATTTGGAAGCTAAGCAAGTGTATTAATCATTCTTGGATTCAAAGGAGGGCTGGTGTGAAGCAGGTTTAGCAGCACCTACTCAATCTCTGAGTGCATCCAACCATCCTCTCCAAACAGTGGTATCAGAGCAAATAAGGTAACATGGGAGATGGTTTTCCTTCATTCATTGACAAATTGGACAGGAACAATTACCAAGCTTGGTCTCTAAGGATGAAGACCTATCTACAAGGAAGAAGCTTATTTGGATTCATCTCAGGAGATGAGGAATTGCCCTCATTCAAAGCAAGAGAACTACCCACCAAGGATGAACAAGAGAGGCTCAACACATGGTGTGCAAAAGATGCATTGGCAAGGTCTTATCTTCTTAACTCTATATCTGATTTCCTTTTACCTCACATAAGGAATTGCAAGACTTCCCAAGAGACTTGGGAAACCTTGTCAACATATTTTTCATCTAGTACAAGGGCCAGAAAGAATCAACTATGGATTGAATTCACTACTCTTAGGAAGCAATCAAAGCAATCAGTTTCAGACTTTGTCACTAGGGTCAAAGACATTGCAGACCAGCTTGCAAGTATTGGAGAAGAGATTGAAGAGGAACAAATAGTAAGGCAGGTAATCAATGGACTAAAAGCTGATGACAAATGGGAGAGCTTTACCACATCAATGGACCTATACATGGACATACATGCTCCTGATCTAACAACTCTGATTGGACAACTCTTCACACATGAAGCAAAGCTTACAAGGAATGGAGAGCAATCAAAAGGTAACAACCCCTCTGCTTTATACACTGATAAGAAGGTTAAAGATAAAAGTAAAAGTAAGAAGGTTGATGAAGAAGGCTCTACCTCCCAAGCAAACTATGCAGGGAGAGGTAGATCTTCAAGAGGAAGAGGCAGAGGAGGTAAGTCAGGTAGGGGGAGACCCTACAACTCATCACCATGAAACATTTGTGGATTGTCTACCCATACCAAAGATGAGTGCTACAGAAACTATAAGAATCAGAGAGGAAGAGGCCATCAAAGAGGTGGATACTCTCAAGGTAGAGGCAGATTCAACCAACACCAAGGCTACAATGGATACAACAATCAGTACAACAACAATTACAACCACAACCACAATAGTAACTACCAAAATGGATTCAGAAATAGAAGGGATTACAACAACTACACAGAGGAGCAAGATGACTCCCTATTGATCATGAATATGACTTCAAAATCAGGTATCAATGATGATCACTTATTCTATATTGATTCAGGGTGTTCTAACCATGTAGCTGGCAATGTGGCACTACTCTCTGATCTTGAGGAACCCAAGGGCAAACATCAGGTACAAACAGGTGATGATACTAAGCATTCTGTTGTAAAGATTGGTAATGTAAAAACTTATGATGGTAACCAAAACCTATTGAGCAGGGTACTTTATGTACCAACCATTACCAAGAACCTAATGAGTGTTGGTCAGATTGTGGAGAAAGGTTTACAGGTCAGGTTCAATCAACATGGAGCATATGTGGAGGACCCAAGACATGGATTCAAAAGGATAGCCAAGGGAGAGAAATCAGGTAGATTATTTACTTTTGAGCTAGAGGACACAAAGAACATTGCTTTATACAATTACAAGGATCAAACACTTTCAGAATTAGAAATATGGCACAAGAGGTTAGGTCATATAGGAGAAAGGACCTTAAAACAAATGTACAGGGATCAATGTGTGCTTGGAATACCTAATGTATCCAAGCAACACATGATATACAAGTGTGGAGCTTGTCAATTTGGTAAGTCACACAGATTACCCTATTCAAAGAAAGGTTTTATGCATGAAGACTATCTGGAATTGGTGCATACAGATGTTTGGGGACCTAGCAAGGAACCATCCATTTCAGGATCAAGGTACTATGTGTCCTTCATTGATGATTATAGCAGATGGACTGTGTTATACTTTATGAAGCATAAGGATGAAGTATTTAATTGTTTCAAAAGATATCTTGCACTAGTTGAAAATCAAACAGGTAGAAACTTGAAAAGGCTAAGGTTAGATGGAGGAGGTGAATACTTCTCAAATGAGTTTGAAGATTTCTTGCAGGAAAGAGGCATCAAGAGGGAGATAACCACAAGGTACTCACCTGAACAAAATGGGGTAGCTGAAAGAAGGAATAGACTCATTGTAGAAACAGCTAGGTCTATGCTTAATGAAAAGAAATTACCAAATTATCTTTGGGCAGAGAGTGTATCTACTGCAACCTATCTCATTAACAGGTTGCCATCAAAGACACTTGATGGAATGACACCATATGAAGCTTGGCATGGTAAGAGACCATCATTGGATCATTGCAAAATCTTTGGTTGTATTGCATATGTGCATATTCCCTCACAGGTAAGGGGAAAGCTAGACCCTAAAGCTGAAAAATGTATCTTCATTGGTTATGACTTGAACCAGAAAGGGTACAGATTCTACAACCCCTCAAACAAAGGTTTCAAGGTAAGCAGAGATGTCATCTTTGATGAGAATGACTCATGGTATGAAAATGAATGCAGGAAGGTTAGTCTACCTTATGACATGGAAGAAGACTTCCCAAAGCTCACCAAGGAGGAACCAATCCAGAAAGAAGACTCAAGTTTAGATGATGATGACACAATTAACCTTGAGGAATTCAAGGCATGGAAGTCCAAAGGAAAGATGAAAATGAAGAAGCTAGAGGATATACCAGAATCCTCAACTCAAGCAATGAGGAGATCTCAGAGAGAAAGTAAGAAGCCTATCAGATATGGGTATGACACTTCTCTTGTAACTAAGCATTCTCTATATCTTGCAAATGATTTGTTGAATGAAGAACCAGGTTCATATGAGGAGGCAATCACAAAAACAGAATGGAAAGAAGCTATGGATGAAGAAATAGAGGCTCTCAAGGAGAGTGACACATGGGACTTAGTACCCAAGAAGGACTCTATGAAGGTGATAGGATCCAGATGGATCTACAAGCTAAAGAGGAACTCCGATGGTACAATCAACAAGTACAAAGCTAGGTTGGTAGCCAAGGGTTTTGCACAAACCCAAGGCATTCATTATGAGGAGACATTCTCTCCTGTGGCTAAAATGCCAACAATCAGAATTTTGGTGAGTGTAGCTGCATCCAAGAATTGGAACATGTACCAATTAGATGTCAAGAATGCTTTCTTGAATGGATGGATATCTGAAGAAGTCTACATGTCACAACCTCCTGGATATGAAGATCCCAAGAAGGTAAATTATGTTTGTAAATTGAAGAAGGCTCTGTATGGTTTGAAGCAGGCACCTAGAGCATGGAATTACATGTTGACAACCTATCTCCAAGACCAAGGATTTATAATGAGCAAGGCAGATACATCATTGTTTATCAAAAGGAACAATTCAGAGGTAATCTATCTCTGTGTTTATGTTGATGACATCATCATTACAGGTAATGATGTCAGTGGGATTAGACACATCAAAGGATAGATGATGAAGGAATTCAAGATTAATGATCTTGGATTATTAAAATACTTCTTAGGTCTTGAATTGGTTTATACTAATTCAGGTATATATATCACTCAGAAGAAGTATGTTCAGGATATGTTGAAAAAGTTTAATTTACAGGAAGCTAAAGTCTCAAGCACTCCAATGGAGGTCAACCTAAAGCTTAGTGCTCATGAAGGGGATGAGGTCCAAGACATTACAGGATACCAAAGTATGGTTGGTAGTTTGAATTATGCTACCTTAACCATAATTGACATAGCATATGGAGTTAGTGTGCTAAGCCAATTCATGCACAAACCAAGGGTACCTCACCTAGAGGCAGCAAAGAAGATCTTGAAGTATCTAAAGGGAACTCAGAACCATGGTTTGTACTTTTGTAGCTCAGTGATGAGTAGCACCTCCTTTAATGTCAATCCGGGAAGATGTGAGGATGGTATGAAGACCTCGAGCAAGTGGCGGCACAAGTGCGTGAGTGAGAAGCACACAAGCATGCACACACATACACACACACGCGCACACACGGCAAGACAAAGAGAGAGAATCAATGGAGTTCTTTAGATTACTTTCAAAAGCTCTTACAAGTTCGTTTCAATTACAATCTTTTTTCAAAAATGAGCTCTCTAGCCCTTTTTATAGTTTTTGACTAGCTTCTGGTCCTGTCCAGACCTAGTGTCCGGCCTAGTTAAAAATTAGGTTCTAGGGCTTATTTGGGGGTTCAAACGAGATCTAAAAAATACGAAAATTGGTACGCAACTACTTCTAAGGCTCCTCAAGCTCAAGGACTCCTTGGCTTGCACAAAATGGAGCTACAAAAAAGTGAAATGATATTTACAATGATTGTTAGTGATAAAAATCACTGTTGTTGTAGGGATTTCTTCTAGTGCTCTGCCATACATATCTTCGAGCTCCCTACTTGCTCTTCCTTCCTGCATGTCCATCTCTTTGATTTGCATTAATGTCTTGAAAAAATATTGGCCTACTTGCCAGATCTTCTTTGACTGCCCTGTTTGCTTGTGCTGTCCCTTCGCTCTGATTCCCTTCTTTGACTTTCATGTCTTGTACGTCCTGGTGTACCAAGGCTACTGCCAACACCCCCCCCACTCTCGCGTCTGCATTGTAGTCCGCCAGAAGTATACAATATGGCACGTATTGATCATCATTGGTTCCGATCCATCTATGGTGGGACATGCTGCGGAAGTATTCTGATTTAATAATAGTGTCCTCTATCTTTGCCATAGATTGGATCTGAACTGCCACTCGATCTTCATGAGTTGATGCCGTTTTCTCTAGTGTTTGGAGCCACTCAGGTACTTCGATTTCTAACGTATCCATTCCTTCTGCGGTTTGCTCACCACCTGGCATTGGCATAGGAACGTAAGGTTCCTCATACGTGTCATCTACCTCGATGGGTACCAAATCCTCGGGTTCAGGTTCGACAACTGGAGAGGGTTGCCTTTCATGTGTGAGTAATCTTGCCTGTAATTCGGCCACCTGCTCTTTCAATGCCTTGACTTCCTCTGAAGTCGTGGTCGTTTCCGTGACTTTGGGTGCTGTCTGTTGCTCTTGGAGTTGATTGCGCAGCGCATCACGTTCCCTTTCCAAGTCATCATGAGCTTCTAATAGATCTGCATAGCTGTCCAAGATGGTCTTCATTGTCTCTGAGGGCACAGCTTTAAACTGCTCTGGATCAATTTCGTGTGGAGAGCCTTCCATTGCTGCTTCTAGATTTGCTTCATTTTGCTGCTGCAGCCTCTTGTTTTCTTCTAGTGCGGCCGCCATGTGTTTTCTGAGAAGTGCCAGGTTACGCCGGACTTTGAGATTATCGGCTTGGTATACCTCGAGCAGAGCTTCTAGTTGTTTGGCACCTGATTCTGTCGATGGTTGGGGTGCCGCCAATAAGGTTTGGTGAGCCTGCTCAAGCGTCGTGTAGCGTTGATTCAGTTCTGCATTTTCTGTTTGTAGAATGAGAAATTGTCTTTGTAAGTTTTGATGGTGCGTTTCCAGATTCTGATACCGGTTGTCCAGAGCTTTGTACTCATGCTGGAGCTGGTATACACATTGGTTTAATGCTAAGAATATGTTATTTACATTAAATAATGCTGGGAAGGGTGAAGATGCAGGGGGAATGGGGGCGGGAATGGGAGAGGTGAATGATGTGGATGTACGTGGAGATGTGGGTGGAGGGGGTATGGGTGATGAAGGTGGCATGGGGGGAGGGAGCGGTGCTGTGGCAGGTGATGTTTCCATCGTGTCAACTGTTTGAGTGACGGTGTAGATGGGAATCGTTGGTGGAGTGGATGTGACATCGGTGAACAGGGTGGTGAAGGTGGGCATGGTGACTCCCCCGTATTGGATTCCCGGAGAGAGTGGGATGCCCATGACAACGGTAGTGGTAGTGGATGTGGTAGTGTTAGTGTCCTGTGGTGGAGTGAATTGTGTAGTGTGAGGTGGGGATGGTGGTGACAACGGTGCTTCCTGATATTCTTCTGCTTGCGCTGCCTCGCCTGGTGCTGATGTATTGATGTGAATTTGCTTCCCGGACCTCCTGGGACGAACGGGAACTCTTTTTTCAAACCTGTGGATGTAGGCCATTGCCTCATGAATGGCCTCGTCCAGTCCTATAGCGTCGGCATGAAGGTTCATGGACTCAATGAACAACTCGTCCACACCTTCCTCAGCTAGCAAGTCGTTCATGAGTCTTTTGCCCTGTTCTAGAGACATCTGATGCTGTTCCTGAACCAATCGCATGGTTCGATATAGTCTCTTGATTTGTGCCGAATATGCTGGGGCACTTGCTAACTCGGAGAGTTCGTCATATTCTTGATGTTGTTCTTCGTCGGCCTCTTCTTCATCTCCTCCTGCCTCTTGTTCATCTACATCGACTTCTACAGTTTGTGGTTGGGTGGGGGCCGATGTTGTTTGGGGTCGCGGTTCCTGAGCTCGCGCTGCTTCGGCTTCGAGGTTAGAGTCATAGATTAATCTGGCAATTTCTTCATCCGTGAGGTCCTCAAGAGTAAATCCCTGCGGAAATTCCAAATCGGATGGAATGGGTGGAAACACCAGATTAGGCCCCTCTGTGCTTGGTCTTGGTAACCGGATTGTGAATGGCCTAACTCGTCGTGTCTGGGGAGGAGTGATTTCTGGTGTAGCGGTAGCTCCCCTTGGTTGAGCACAGGGTAGTTGGACTCCCCCCCTCATCTTCTTTGATGGGGGACCTGCTGCTGATAGTCTTCTCTGGAATTCTTGGACTCGGGACCATACGAGTGCCCGCTGAACAGGCACGTCATAAGCCAAGCATCTATAGATTATTCTGGTCAAAGCACAACACCCGTGGAGCACATTCTTCTGTTTTTTGTTCCACCTTTGATGCGCTAGGTGGATCTGATCTATGATCCAGTGTGGTACATTGATGGGCAGGCTTTCGGTTTCTGCTAGATATAAACTGAACCATATTTTTTTCGGGGGCATTGTGAAGCGTTCTTGGGCGGGAAAAGCAAAATGTTGCATGATGGTTCGCAGGTGAAGCGCAATGGTAGGTGTCATCGCAACCATGTCCTTCAGCTTATTAAGATCTTTGTGCTTCATTCGACCTGGAACCATGGTTTCCTTTTCTGTTGGGATGTGCATGCCATACATACCCAATGCTTCTCTTACCAGATTGAGGGTCAACTTGAATCTTTTAAGCTCATTACCCGGCAGCAGTGATGGCAGCACAAAGGTGCTGTCGCCGCCCTTGGCTCTGCTTGGTGTGATGGTACTGATCAGATAAGAACATCGTAAAAAATCCGGCTTTGGTAAGTGAGTCCTGAAATAACTTTCCACACCTGCTTTGACCCAAACTGATCTCATGACTTCGGCATTTTGGTAGCTTTCAAACTCGCGTGCGAAAAAGTGGTATCGACCCCATTTGCCATTGAACTCCAATTCTGCTTCCCAGAAATAGGTCCCATCGCCCAGTGGTCCAGCAACATCACTGAACCAATGCGCATGCTTACCTACTTGAGAAGTGTGCCCTTGAGGAGGATCCTGAATGGGGAGCACATGCACTGCTTGAAGCTCTTGCGGTCTTGCTGTGAGACGTGGCTCAAGGAGAAGTGTTTCTATGTCCACAATCTGGGCACCAGATCCGGCTTGAGAACTAGTACCTGCTTCTGCCATGGCCCTGTTCGCTGGTTGGTTCTGTGAGAATATAGAACCAAGTGTTAACATCGTAATGGACAGAATAAATCCGTTGTTGTCCCCGTTACAACATTAACATGAGGTGGATGATGAGTTAGTGGTTAGTAAGTGCATGAAGACAGTGTGTGTACTTAGTGCTTGTGTTGTCCTAGGAGACTACTGCAGTTAGTAAGTAGGTATGGATTTACAAATTGGGGTCAGGGGGGTTTATTACAGGCCCTAGGCTGCCAAATGCAGTGAGTGGGCTTTGCCTTCGGTTTCGGAGAGTCTCTACAGAGCCTCCTCGGTGTCGTGGTTTGAAGATGAGGCCTTTTTGGGACCCATTTACAATTGATTACATGTACGCTCTTTGGGTTTTGGTGTGTACATGAGTGTCGAGAACGAGTGAAATCTGGCAGTATGCGTCGCTGCGTTATGCTGTTTAAGTTGTGGCCTCAGCGTAGCTACTTGTGCCATCAAGCAAGCCTTAGGCACCCAAATTTGTCTTGATTGTGGGCTTGCCTTCATCGACTTCTTGGGCACCCAAATAGATTTTACTTTAGCAGAAGAATTTCTGAAAGACTTCTTATTAGCGTTGCGTTGTTGGTCACTAATAAGAGGCTTTGCCCCTGTAGTTGACGGTGGTGCAACCGGTCGTTCGCCTCTCCGCACCCATACCTGGTCTATTTTCTGGGCTGTTCTGCTGCGCAGGTACTTTTGATCTATGACATAGGTAGTACCCTGCTTCTTCTGCCTTTGATCCACCTTGGGTTGCTGCCTCCTTCTAGCCTTTGGAAAAGAAGGGAGTTCCGTTGCATTCCTGACTCCTTTTTTGCAAATATCATTCCTCTGCAACACATAGTTTTGGACAAGAACAGCATGGTCATCTTCATGTGTACCCCTGGAAGGACCAGGAGTCTGTGCCTTTCCTAGTTCCTTGAGTGCTCCATTGTCTAATTCTACTGTAACTCGACTATGATTGACCCAAACCTGGAGAAGTCCACTTCTTAGGTTTAGATTGACTGCTTGGTCATAGATCCAATCCTGACCCAAGACGAGAGGTTCAGTGAGATCCTCATCTTGACACACTAGTACTTTAACGGTCATTGCCTCCTCGTGAATGTAGAGGGGAAGTTCCACCTCACCCATGCAAGGGGTTTCCACGCCTCCCAATCCTATGAGGTATGCTTCCACAGGATGGACAGTTAACTGTAACCTTTGACAGTAAGACAACTTAACAGCGCTAGTGGCAGCACCTGAGTCAATCAAGGCTCTTACAGTCCTTGTACTCTTTCCTTGTCCTATGTCTATGGTTATGAAAGGACGTCTATCAATTATTCTATTCGAGCTTGTTCCTGCAACTTCACACATGGCTATGGGAAATCCTTGGTCTGCAGAGTCATTCGCTCCAGGCTGATCTCTACCTTGCCTTCGTAATTTCATCCTTCTGATGCGTTCTAAAGCCTCTGCTTGAGCTTCTTCTCTAATTCTCTTTTCTTCCTCTTTGCGTTTCTTAGCAGTGTTGAGTCGGCTAAGCATTTCCTCCGTGAGGGGTTCCTGATACAACTTGACTCTGCAACCGCTAATATAATTTGGGAGAACATCACCCTCTAATGTGGCCAATTGTACTGCTCCACTTGTGGAGATCCTATTGATGATCATAGGTCCGTAGCCTCTCTTTTCTAGCTTCCTTGCGTGTTGTTTCAGTGTATAGACTAAGACTAGATCTCCCGTTTTCAAGCCTTTATCCTTCACGTGGGCATCAAAGTATGCCTTCTGTCTCTTCTTGGCTGCATATATCCCTGCAGCGGCTCTCAGTCTTGTTTCTCCTAATCGTTCAAGGTCAAAGATCCTAGAGGAGAGCTCATGACCTGTCCATTCGTGCTCTTGTGCTACTCTCAATGTGGGGATCAGGAAGTCCAAGGGTAGCACAGCATTTTGGCCGAAAACCATCTGGAAGGGGGTGGCTTGGAGTACCGTTTTATAGGCAACTCGGTATGCCCAAACAGCATGGTGTAGCTGTTTGTCCCAATCAGAGCGTTTAGTGTTCACTAGTTTCGTCAATACATTGCATAAAATCTTATTAGTGCTCTCAGCTTGTCCATTAGCTTGAGGGTGATAAGGGGCAGACTTCTTGTGTATTACCAAGAATTCTTGGAGCAGATTTTCAATCACCTCGTTCAAGAAATGAGTGCCTCTATCGCTTACAAGCTCTATGGGTAGTCCATATCTCGTGAATACATTCTCAAACAAGAATTTGGCAGTTGTTTGACCATCGTTCTTGGTTGTAGCTTTTACCTCTACCCACTTGGTGAGATAATATGTTGCCACAATGATGTATTCCGCGTGAGAACCTTTCGCTGGGGGATTAATAGGACCTACGAAGTCTATTCCCCACTTAGAGAATGCACGTCCACCCATCATAGGTTTCAGTGGCATCTCATCTTTGCGTATAGGATACTGAGTCCTTTGACAGATATCACACCGTTTCACATAGGTATGTGCATCCATGTGAAGGGTGGGCCACCAGAAGCCCGCAAACAATATTGCCTTGATCACCCGATCTGGTCCAAAGTGTCCTCCTGCTACACCTTGGTGAGCAGTTTCTAAGATCTTAAGATATTCACTCTCATGGACACATAATCTCAGGTAACCATCTTTACCGCGCTTATATAGATTATCACCTATGAGTGAATAATCCTGGGCTTCTTGTTCCAAACTCCTTTTTCTAGCTAGAGTCATGTCTGGAGGGAATGTGTTTGTCCTCAGGAATGATACTAGTGGTTCGCTCCAATCTGGCACAATGGATACTTGATAGAGAGTGGCATGTTCCACAGGTGGTTTAGTGCAACAGATTGGGCATTCCTTGCACAACTTTTGGACATCCGCTTCCATGGTTGGCCAGTGCACTCCGAATCTCTTTAGAGTCTGTAAAGTTCGTTGTTTTGAATGGTGTTGCTCTAGTGCACCTACATGTGCTAATTGCAACCATTTAGCGTACTCATCCTCTTCTACGCAACAAGCCAAGATCCCTTGATCTGTGTGCTTGTACATGCTTCCTGCCATGATGTGGTATTTTTGGGCTTTTACAACCTCTCTGTTCCGTGTGTTTACCACAGGATGGTTAGGCCCGTATGTCAATACTGGTACCAATGGCTTGGCCCACTGCGGCACCACTTCCAAATTAAACAAGTAAGCATCAGGAAGGTCATCTGACACTCCTTGTGGGGCTTCTCCCGATGTGAGCCTAGAGAGATGATCTGCTCTCAAGTGAGTCCTACCTTTTCTTACCACAACCTCAAAGTCATATTCCATTAGTAAGAGAAACCATCTTACTAATCTACCTGTATTGCATGGCTTGTTTACTAAGTACAACAATGCCTGATGGTCCGTAAAAAATTTAAACTTATTTGCAAGCAAATAATGTCTAAACTTTTTAACTGCATATACCATGCCTAATCCTTCTCGTTCAGTAGTGGTATAATTTCGTTCAGCCGCATTCAATTGTCTACTGGCATAGGCAATTGGAAGGTCCATATTACCTTCACCAGTAGGTTGTGCAAGCACACATCCAATGGCATAATTGGATGCATCCACATGAACATGGAATGGCTTATTCCAATCTGGTGTGGTCAAGATTGGTGCTGAACATAATCTTTGTTTAAGCTCTTGGAAGGAATTTTCGCATTCATCCGTCCACTCAAAGTTTGTCAGAAGTCCGTACATGGGCTTTGCAATGACAGCATACATGTGTATAAATCGTCGATAATAACCGCAATGCCCCATGAAAGCTTGTACTTCCTTGACATTCTTTGGCCTAGGTAGCTCCGCTATGGCTCTCACTTTTTCTTCGTCAGTAGATATGCCATTCTTTGACACTATATGTCCTAGGATCTTGCCTTGCCTGACCATAAAAACACACTTTTCGGGGTTCAGGCAGACTTGATATTCTCTACATTTGTCAAAGATTTGTTTGAGTTCAGGAATATGGGTTTGCCTAACATTGGAATGAGCACAGAGATCGTCAACGTAGACTTCTAAACTCTTCCTCAGGAACTCCTTAAACACATGGCACATCAGCCTCTGGAAGGTGGCTGGTGCATTAGTAAGCCCAAATGGCATTACTCTAAAAGCAAAAATGCCCCATTCTGTGGCAAAGGCTGTCTTATGCTGATCCTCTGGAGCTATGGCTACTTGATTGTAGCCCGAGAATCCATCAAGGAAACTGTACACTTCCTTGCCTGCCACTCTTTCTAAGAGATGTTCTGTGATGGGAAGCGGATAGTTATCTCGGATTGTGGCTGCATTAACCTTCTTCAAGTTAATGCACACACGCAGCTTGCCATTCTTCTTGGGCACTACTACGATGGGGGATACCCATTCAGTGTGCTCAATTTCATAGATAAATCCGGCTTCGACCAGTCTATCTAACTCTTCCTTGATCTTAGCAGCATAGTTATCGTTATATGTATAAGGCTTTTGCTTAGAGGGTTTAGCATCTGAGGTCAGGGGAATGGTGTGTGAGCATATGTCAGGGTCAACACCTTTCAAATCCTTGTAACTCCAAGCGAATACATCTCTGTATTCTCTTAGCAAGGTAATCAATTCGTACTCTTCTTCTTCTGTCAGGTCATGGCCTATATACGTGCATCTCTCCTCTCCTTCTTCTATGGCCACTACTATTTTCTTGGTGGTTTCTTTGTTATCATAGGCCTCTCCTGATTGTGCCTCTCGTTTAGGCATTCTTATCATGACTCTCCTGTCATCTATCTCGTACTTCTTAAAATTTTCTAGGACCTCAAACAAAGATTCTTCCTCCTCTGGTGAGACTTCTTTCTTCTTCCGTTTCTTTCCTTCTTCTCTCGGGGTCATATGCGTTGCTAGTCTTACATCATTTATAATCTCTCCATGCTTCTGAGGTTGAAATTCTACTTCATGGAAGTATTCTTCATCTGATGCAAATGGTGGGTCCATAATGATTGACTCTAGATCGGAGTCACTTGCATCCTCAAATGCATCAGGGCTAGGTTCACACTCTTCTAGAACTGCCTCTCCCATGATTGGCTCTATGGAGAAGACTGAAATGTCATAGCCATCCTCATCACAGTGAGGTGTCCATTGTTCTTCATTGATGGCTACGTCCATTGTTGCTAAAATTTCTGCCCAGCCATGGGGTTCAAATTCCTCGTCTGGAAAAACTACAGGTGCATAGGCTGGGTCTTGAATGGGTCTATGGGTTTCGTTTGCACCTATTTCTCTGGCCTTTTCTCTCTTCTCTTCTTCTACTGCTACCTTGCACATCCATAAGTGAGTATCTTCATGCATCCATGAGGATCCAGACCCTATGGAATGCACCGATTCTGTATCATCTTTGGCTCTATGGATGGGATTCCATTGGATAGGAGGGACATCTCTATGAGAATAATCCTTGAGATTGACTTTGGTTGTAACACCTAAGTGCTGCAGGTACAAAGAATTGGTTCCCCAATCCTGTACCACTTGCAACTGTCGCATGAATGGTCTTCCCAAAATCATCTCATAGGCATGATTTTTGCTGAAGTCACATATGGCAAAGGTATGTTCAAACTCGACACCACAAGTGGTGAGAGTTATTCCTTCTAGCAATCCTAGGGGTCTCTCTATGTGACCATCGGCCATCTGCAATTTCATTCTCGTCGGCCTGAGTGCCGGCTTGCCCCAACGCTTCCATAAGGAGGTGGTGGCAATTGCAACTCCTGCACCTGAGTCCAAAATTGCCTTGGTGGTGTACTCCTGGTAGGTAATGGGAAGATAGGTGTTCCCTTCTTCACCTTCGCACATATCTCCTATCTTATCCAAGGGAATTTCTGGCACTGTCCTATGGGATCCTACCCGGGAATGAGGTTTTGCAACTTCAGTTACTCGACTGGCTGCATATTTCCCCGCGTTTGGTCTATCCTCAGGCAGTTCTTTCAAAGTGAGATTGCGCTGCACCTTGGTGTTCGTTACTACCTCCGTGTTCCTTGGTATGACTGAGTCGTCGTTCCTTACCATGACTGTGGGTGCTCTCATACACGTGGATTTTGCTTCCCATGGGCCTGTGAAGTGGGGTAACTCTTGTATGGAATTAGATTCAAAGTCCAATCTCTCGTGAGATTGAGTACTCTCATGTTCCCCGTAGATGGATGGGATGTCTTGTGGGAATTGGTCGTGTGCATCGTCCACAAGTTCAAAAGGAGGGGCGACCTCGCTTTCGTTTTCCCATTTGTCTTCTTGAATCTCCCGTAGGAAGTCTGGTGCAAACCGATTCATAGAAGAAGAAGTGTCCTGCTCCGTAGAATTGGGCACATAAGCAACCTGGGAAGGAGGGCTTATTCTTCCGTTGGCTCTCTCCTTGCTCTCATAAATGGCTGGAGCACAAGCTTCTTGGGGAGGATTGCTTATTCTATTACTCTTCCGAGCAGGCTCATACACTCTCTGGGAAGGAATGTGGGTTACCTGTGGAGGTACGTAAGCTTTCGAGGGAGGCTCCTGTGACTTTTGGGGGGGGAGATAAGCTTCTTGAGGAGGCTTGCTTATCTGTTCTCTCGCCCTTTCCTTTCTTTGAGGGACAGGTTCCTTTTCTGATTGTGCAATTAGCCTTTCTATTCTTTCTAAGGAGGGGAAGTTGTCTGGTTTAGTGGAATTGGCTGCATAAACTTCCGATGGGGAATGGCTCAGGTTTTTGCTTGCTTTTCCTTTCTCCTGATTTTTTTCTTCCTTGTCAGATCTTGCAATTATCCTCTCTAACTTTTCTAGGAATCCATCCAAGTGTAATTGCGTCTTGGCTGAGCCCGAGTAATTGAAAAGGCGACTGGCTTCAAACATAGTCTGAGCCAATGCGACCATTTTCGCGCACAGTTTGGTTCTTTCTATCTCTAGGTCAGCTCTAGGATAGCACTTGTCATGATCCGTGACGTTTGGCCCTTCTTGGATTCTGGCCTGATATGCTTTAAGCATCATGTTTAGGTCTTCAGGAGTGGGATCAGCTAACACTGATCCTACCCTAGGAGGTGGTGGAATCGTATGACACGGTGGGGAAGGTGGTGGGTCAGATGGAGATGGTACGGGTGGCGGCGGGGTATTGTGAGAGGGGATTTGAGAGGTGATTTCAGTTATCCTAGCTTTGGTTTCTCTTATGCTTTCCTCAAGTTCACTCATCTTTTTAGCCCATTGTCTTTTCATTCTTTCCCGACTATCTTTCCATGCTCTAGTCCTTTTCTTTGTTATGCTCTCGGTTTCACTAGCCACTGAGTTCTTATCCTGGTTTGTCTCTTGGTTTTGCTGCAATGCCTGAGCTCTAGTGACTACCTGCACTGGTGCAGTGGAAGTGACGCTTCCAGAGGAATCTACAACCAAACCAATCACATTGATCGGAGTGATTTTTGGCATATTATTGGGGTTCTTTGGGCAATCTCGTAAAAGATGCTCTTTTCCACAATCTTGGCAAAAACCTTGGATAGTCACTGACTGGGGTTGTGTAGGTGGGGGTAAGGGACAATCACGGATGAGATGATCTCCTTGGCATCTGTAGCACGGTCCTCTTGGGAATGGAGGTCTTACTTGCCTAGGTTGAGGCCTGGGGTTGGGGTTTGCATACATGACGTTCGTGTAATCTGACTCCCAACTAGGTTCACTTGGTTCCTCACTATAGTAAGACTCACCATGTTCTGGAGACTGCATGTAGTAAGCCTGGGGACTATCGACATGCGTAGAATCAAAGCTATGGTCACTTGGGTCACTTTCTGAGATCAATGGGGTTACTGGTACAATGGCCCTATTCAGGTTTTCTTCTGCAACAGTATACTTTACTGGAATCACGTTAGCGGGGTTTGGAGGCTGTTGAGCCAGCACCGGTTGGGGTCTCTGTTGGGCCTGATATTGTGGTTGGTAGGTTTGTTGGGGTCTAGCATATTGTGGTGGTGGATTTTGGTTTTGGTATCTGCCTTGTTGGTAGGGCTGCGGGTAGGGTTGCCTAACTGCCTGCTTGTTGTATGGGCAATCTTGTGCGGTGTGATTGGTGTATCTCCGTTCTATGGTGCAGTACTGGCTACTAGGGTTTACTTGGGGTTGAGCCATAATAGGGCAGACATTCGCCATATGGTCACCACCGCATGTATAGCACCTTTTCACAGGAGCAAACCTTGGGATCTGTTTGCTAGTTACACCTAATTTCTGAGCTACCTTCTCAGCGAGTTCCTCAATTGATGTAGATTGCGTGGAAGAGTGGCTAGATGCGCTATCTGAGTCTTTATAGATTTTGGAAAGCTCTAGCTCTTCCCCTAGGTTATCTTCAATGTCAATGCACATGCGTACACACTCTTCTATAGTCCTAGGGTCCTTCAGATACACATAGGATCTCAATTTCGTACTCAGCAATCCATCGAGGAATAAGGCTACCTGTTTAGCAGATGTGGGTAGCTCCGAAATAGGGCACCTTTCCAGATATTGTCTAAATCTTCTTCCGGCCAATCTGACAGTCTCCTGGGGGGTCTGTTTGAAGCTGTGGATCAATGAGGAGGTATTGTGTCTTATGCCGCTCTTAGAGAACTCTACAATGAATGCCTCTAGGAGTTGGTCTATGCTCCTGAACTGACGCTCATCTAATGGCTGAAACCATGTAAGTGCCGTGTTCCTAAGGGTTAGACCGAAGGCATTGTACTGCGTGAACAGATCTTCCACTTGTTCAGCTCTCAAGACTTGCTTGAACTCTGCCACATGATCGTAGGGATCTCCTGTGCCGTCAAAGTAATTCTTCATGGACTTAACTAGCTGGGTGGGTCTCAAAGTTCTTGCGTGCTCTCTAGGCCTCGGCAGAGGGAATCCATCTACATTTCTTTGGTTCCTGTGGGCTCTATGTATCTCAGGAGGTTCTACCCTATTCGTCTCCGTTCTCGTTCTTTCTCTGCCTACAGGGTTGGCAAAGCTTACTTCCGGTCTATCTCTACTTCTGTCTCTTTGCGTACCATGAGCTTGGGAAGTTCCCGCCCCAGGGTGACCATAGGATACATTTGATCTTGGTTGGGGAAAAATAAATTCACCCTTCCACGTGTAGGCATGCCTATCATTTTCTGTCACCACGAAGATCCGTTCTGAAGCATGATCTAAATAGGTCACTCTGCCTGGGCTATCCGGATCCTTAAGCTCATAGATCATGATATTTCCTATGTCTGTTGGCTGATTAGACTTATACCTCCAAAAGGCTTCATCAGTTTCTCGATTGAGGAGCAACTCTATGCTCTTGTTGTCTTGGGGGACCCATTCAGGCGTGATAATCCTAGTGAGAACTGATTTACCTCGAGGGGTTCTAGGTTCCGCACCCATGTTCCCTTGCTCCAGGTCACCTAAGTCCGCTTCTGAGATTACATTCCCAAAGTCATCGGTCCTATCAGGGTGACTAGTGACTACATATATAGTTCCTTCTTTGTCCAGGTATGCACCATTTTCAAACTTGACAGCTGGGTGCTCTAGTCCAATGGATTGATCAGGATTTTTAATCTGGACCACAGATCTTCCTAGGCCGTCCTCATAGATGCTAGCACCTAGTCGGTTGGTCCTAAGGTACTCCAGCTGTGTTTTGTAAGGGCCTTCTACCCTGTACAAATAAGGCACTCCTGAACTTCCCGTAGGCCTGTCCATGCCTTGAGACATTTCTGACTCACTGGTCTCCGAGCTAGGGTAATGAGAGTGGTGGCACAACTACTGGGCCCAGGATCTTGCAGTGTGATTGACACTAGCCTCTGATGACCTAAGGCTTTGTCTCTCCCTTGCTAGGTGTCGTCCTGATCGAAGGTTCATATGCCTAACTGATTATCCCAATTTTTTCCCAGCGTACAACCTCGTTGCCAATCAATTGGTACCAGTCACTTGATTCTTTTTAGTTAATTATTGTGTTTATGGTCTTGTCTGATATCACGTCGTCAGGAACACTTGAATGTTCTTCGTACTTTAGGTTGATCGTTCCACGTTAGGTTCTTTTCCTTTATGTTATCGACAGTGCAGAGATTAAGTTTTTAGCTTGAACTTGAGTTTTTAGGTACTCTTCAACTTGATAACTGCCTATCGTCGCCCTGGCTTACTCCTATCTCTACTCGTTCTAGTTTGAGCTAGGAAATGACAGAGGGAGTTGAGAATAATCCAACCTTACTTGTTGATCCCTTGCTTTATGGTGCTCAAGAACCCGGTTCTCAAGCTTGCAAAGAAACCTTGCTTTGTACGCTCTCAGTTGCTCTCAATGGACCTATAAAAGACCCACGGTTAACTCAATGCTTATATTCAAAGGACACAACCAACCACTTTCATTCATGTAACATAAACACATATTTGCATTGTGACTTTTAGCAAAATTAATTCTAAAGACCCCTGACTTTGATCCCCCTGGGTATGGTCAACTTCAAATTACCCTCTCTGAAAATCAACGCATTATCTTTATAAAAAATAGTTGAGGGCGTGTAGTATATGCCACGAGCTTTCCAACAAGCCCAAGAGCTCAAAAATTGGATTTCATATGAAAACGTTAGGACTGTTCAGGGTTTAGGGAGTTAAATCAGAATTCAATACAAGCTAACAGTCAAACAGGAATACTCGAGTAGCTTGTGGCACGGCCTCGCGATGCAATACTACACCCTAGTGTTTGTCCCACACTCAATCAAAATTTAGACCAATAATTTTGCCTTGAAAATTTGACCTAATTTGCCCTTCTAACGCGTTCGCAAAGTCTGTCGGTCGCGATTGACAGGTCAGTCGCGATCGACGTGTCGATCGCGATTGACAGGTCCGTCGTGGCTGTCAGTCGCGATTGACTGGTCAGTCGCGATTGACAGGGGTTACGAAAAGTCAATCAGTCGTGGTCAAAGGGTCGTTGACTCTGTCGGTCGCGATTGATGAGTCGATCGCGATTGACAGGCCGGTCGCGAGGGTCTGTCGATCGTGGTCAAACAGTCGTTGACCGTGTCGGTCGCGATTGACAGAGCCGTCGTGGGCTGTCCGTCGTGGTCAAACAGTCGTTGACTGTGTCGGTCGCGATTGATGAGTCGATCACGATTGATGACTCGATCGCGATTGACACGTGTCAGGCGTATGGTCAGTCGGTCGTGGTCAATCGGTCGTTGACTCTGTCGGTCGCGATTGACAGAGCCGTCGTGGGCTGTCGGTCGCGATTGACGTGTCGATCGCGATTGACAGAGCTGTCTGTCGTGGTTTGTCGATCGCGATTGACAGAGCGATCGCGATTGACAGAAATCTGTGGAATTTCAAAAAACTAAACACATTTTTGGGAAGCTCTTGGCTTGTAGGTCATGGATATGCACTTTGTTTAGCAATTAGAGCAAGTTTTCAGTCGGTCGCGATTGACAGAGCTCGGCGACACACAGACAGTTACACGATTTCCGTACCTGCACAGGGTGCTGGGGATGATGATGCGGCCTGTACCTGCAGAATGCTCACAAAACATGCAAAAAATAGCACATGCAAATTCGCTCTCTCGCTCTCTCTCACAAGTGAAATGAGGGAAATGAGGTGGAGATGGGGATATAGTCAAAAAACTGAAATTTTCGCGATGATGGAGATGGACGTGGGAGATGGTGATGATGATGATGATAGTGAAGAAAGTAAAAGGAAATCGATGAGCGTGAAGAAAATACCTACAACTCCAACGCGTCAACTCTACGTCTTACCATCACACGCTCGTCCTCCAAGCTCGATCCCCGGCAACGGCGCCAAAATTTGGTGTAGCTCAGTGATGAGTAGCACCTCCTTTAATGTCAATCCGGGAAGACGTGAGGATGGTATGAAGACCTCGAGCAAGTGGCGGCACAAGTGCGTGAGTGAGAAGCACACAAGCATGCACACACATACACACACACGCGCACACACGGCAAGACAAAGAGAGAGAATCAATGGAGTTCTTTAGATTACTTTCAAAAGCTCTTACAAGTTCGTTTCAATTACAATCTTTTTTCAAAAATGAGCTCTCTAGCCCTTTTTATAGTTTTTGACTAGCTTCTGGTCCTGTCCAGACCTAGTGTCCGGCCTAGTTAAAAATTAGGTTCCAGGGCTTATTTGGGGGTTCAAACGAGATCTAAAAAATACGAAAATTTGTACGCAACTACTTCTAAGGCTCCTCAAGCTCAAGGACTCCTTGGCTTGCACAAAATGGAGCTACAAAAAAGTGAAATGATATTTACAATGATTGTTAGTGATAAAAATCACTGTTGTTGTAGGGATTTCTTCTAGTGCTCTGCCATACATATCTTCGAGCTCCCTACTTGCTCTTCCTTCCTGCATGTCCATCTCTTTGATTTGCATTAATGTCTTGAAAAAATATTGGCCTACTTGCCAGATCTTCTTTGACTGCCCTGTTTGCTTGTGCTGTCCCTTCGCTCTGATTCCCTTCTTTGACTTTCATGTCTTGTACGTCCTGGTGTACCAAGGCTACTGCCAACAACTTTCCTTATACATCAGATATTGACATTAAAGTATATTCAGATGCAGATTGGGCAGGATGCAAGGATGATAGGAGAAGCACATCAGGATACATATGTTTTGCAGGTGATAAACCTATTTCTTGGTCAGCCAAGAAACAACCAATAGTGGCATTGTCATCCACTGAAGCAGAGTATAGAGGGCTAGCCAATGCCACTCAAGAAGCTATCTGGTTGAAGCTTTTGTATACAGAGTTAGGCCTATATACAAGGCCACCAATTATCTTTGGAGATAACACAAGTTCTCTTCACCTTGCAGCTAATCCAATATATCATGCTAGGACAAAACACATAGAGGTTCATTACCACTATGTGAGAGAAAAGTTGCTTAGCAAAGACATTCAATTGACTTATGTGTCTACTAACATGCAATGTGCAGATTTACTCACTAAAGCTTTGGATGGAAACAAGTTATGCAGATTTAAATCCATGATCGGATTACAGGATGTGATTGAAGAATGAAGATGAAGACTTGAGCCAAATGTTTGGCTTGAGGGGGAGTTGTTGGTGCAATTCAAGCCTTCACCTTTGGCTTGGAACCCTTGAAGGATATCTCTACATGAAGCAAGAGTCATAGGAACTTATGCTTATGAACTATTACCATTTTTACCTCTTGTAAAAGTCTTAGTGACTTGGCATATTATGTAATCACACCTAATTGATTGAAAGTCGTGGAAAAAGTTGTTGATTGATTGAGGGAGTATCTCAATCAACTTTTAGGTGAAAGATTCAAGGAGATTGATTTGAATTCTAATTCAAATTCTCACTCAACTCCTATAAAAGCTACAAGTCAAAAGTCGCGGGTGTACTTCACTCATCTTGAGGCATTTTTGTATCAATCATTGAGTGTGTGAGGTCTACTCCATAGCCTACACCTCTGAGTACCATTGAGCTATGTTCATCATGCCAATGGGAATGTACATTTACATGATCTAATACAAATACTTACATTCATCTACTCTATAATTCTCTGAGTATACTACTCCAAGTCTGTCAACTTCAACAAGGCATATCTCAGGATCTACTTATCCAAATCAAGTGATTCAAAGCACATTGAATTCAGCTCAAAGTCTTCTACACGCCTACAAATTTTGAAGTCAGTTGGTTCAGCCATTGCAGAGAAATCACAGTCGAAGTGCTCACTGGTCTGTGTCTACTGAGCTCCTAAAATATCGGGGGTAAACTTTATTTTGCTAAACTTATTTCTCAGCAGGTAGCTTGTTAAGCTAATTTAATATGTCCATAAGGAATTTGATCAATTGTAAGTGTGCTGGTCATACTGAGTGAAAGACTGAGCAGGTGTCATTACCAAAATAGCAAGTTTTCTTGGATTCTTGAAGTCTCAAGTAGTCTGTTTTGATTTGATCATTACACATATCATTTGCAAAATACATATATGCTTTCTTGGTATCATTTGGAAGCTAAGCAAGTGTATTAATCATTCTTGGAGTCAAAGGAGGGCTGGTGTGAAGCAGGTTTAGCAGCACCTACTCAATCTCTGAAAGCATCCAACCATCCTCTCCCAACATACAGCAAAAACAGAGTCTGCTAATCTTGTGCAGGATGAAGAATGGGCATTTACTACTGTTTGTAGTTTTGAACCATCTTCTCATGAGCAGTGCATGTCTGCAGTAGACTCGGATGTTTGGTACTTTGACAGTGGGGCGACCAAACATATTACCTTGCAGCGTAGTTTCTTCTCTTCACTCGAGCCTACCCTTATAGGGAATATTGTTACATGTGCCAACAACTCCTCTTATCCTATTATGGGAGTTGGTAAGATCATTTTGACTACTATTGATGGTAGTTCTTTCACTTTGTCAGATGCTTTGTTTGTGCCAAGGATCAAGAAAAATCACTTATCAGTTTTTGCATTAGCCAAGATTGGCTTGGTCGTGAAATTTGTTGATGACAAATGTACAACTCATGATCTATCAAATGGTGACGTGATTATTGCTTCTGGCATTTTATGTCGTGGGCTATATAAGCTCATAGGCTATGAAAGATCTGTAAATGATTTGGCATGTGCAGTACATGACTCTCAGGCTATATGAGATGCAAAGCTTTCACATGCACGCTTTGATCATCTAAATTTTGCTAGTTTGTTACACTTGCAGAAATCTGAAATGGTGTCCTCTTTGCCCAAACTTGAGGAACCCGAAAAACATGTTTGTGAAGGTTGTAGTTTGGGCAAAATGCAGCGTTCCTCCTTTCCAAAAGCTGGTTCAGTTTGGGCTACTCAGAAATTGCAGCTTGTACATAGTGATGTCTGTGGTCCTATGCAGACACTTTCTTTTGGAAATTATCTTTACTTCGTGACTTTCATCGATGATTTTTCTAGGCATGCATGGGTATATCCATTCAAGGCAAAGTCCGAAGTGTTCATGTGCTTCAAACAGTTTTTGGTTTTGGCTGAAAATCTGTTAGCATGTAAAATGGGCACCCTCCATTTTGATCGAGGGGGGGAATATATGTCTTCTGATTTTAATGCATTTCTGGCTGAACGTGGGATAAAACACTAGTGCATAGTGCCATATACACCTCAACAAAATGGAGTTGTTGAACGAAAGAACAGGTCACTCATGGAGATGGCGAGGTGTATGGTCAAGAGTCAGGCTTTACCACATAGTTTCTGGCTTGAGGCTATCATGTGTGTAGCATATGTACTTAGCAGGTGTCCCACTAAAGCGGTGCAATCTATCACTCCATATGAGGCTTGGCATGATCGCAAGCCATCTGTTGCACATCTGCATATTTTTGGTTGTTTGGCATATGCATTAGTGCACAAACAACATCACAGAACATTGGATGATAAAGCAGTAAAATGTATTTTTGTTGTGTATTGTTTTCAAAGTAAAGGCTATCGTATGTATCATCCACAGACTAAACACATTCTGGTTAGTCGTGATGGTGTTTTTGTGGAAGATGCTATTCAGCCATTGCTTTCATGTACCAAGGAGACATCCGTTAGCTCCAAAGACATGTATGATACTTTGCTACCTCTTTTTACAGGTGGACAGCCTAGTGTTGGTCCTAATGAGGCAACTTCTCAGCCTTTGCAGGTTTCATGTGATGATGCAGATCATCCCATTTTTTATGCATATTTACATGATGCACTTGTTGATGAGAGAGCTGATATTGAGGAGGCAAAAACTATGCCAAAATGGCTGGTACGGACTTTACGTGACAGCAAATTTGATGCACCTCTGTCATATCATACTCGTTCAGGCTCTCATAGTGACCCTTTTGCATCAGATTGCTATGTTGTGGCTGCATCTAGTCTCTATGATGAGACTGAGCCTGTTTCGTTTGATAAAGCACAATGTTCTGAACATTGGATGGCTACAATGCAATCTGAATATGATGCTATCATGAAAAATGATACTTGGTCTTTATGTGACTTGCCTCCTAGCAAGAAGGTAATTGGGACTAAGTGGATATACAAGCTGAAGCATAAGCCTGATGGTATAGTTGACAGGTATAAGGCTAGGCTTGTTGCAAAGGGTTATGCACATGAAAGAGGCATTGATTTTGATGAGACCTTTGCACCTACTTGTCGAATGACTACTGTTCGTAGCATCTGTGCACTTGGAGCTCATCATGTTTGGAATGTACATCAAATGGATATCAAAACAGCATTTCTGAATGGCAACTTGCATGAAGAAGTGTGTGTTTTTAAGCCCCCTGGCTTTGTGCAGAAAGGGCATGAGAACCAGGTGTGCAAGTTAAAGAAGGCATTATATGGCTTAAAGTATGAAAAGATACATGCCTATCTGATTGCACATGGTTTTGAGAACAAACCAACTAAAAGAACCTTATATGTTAAGCATGCTAATGATGCACTTTTGATCATTGTGGTTTATGTTGATGACATGCTGCTCATTGGTCCTCATGAGAGTCATATTGTTGATTTTAAGGCTGATTTACATGCCTCATTTGAGATGTCTAATTTGGGGCATTTGCATCACTATTTGGGCATTCAGTTTATGCACGTTGATGGTGGAATGGCTTTGTGTCAAATGAAATGTATTGACTTATTGCAGCATTTCGGCCTTGAAGACTGTAAACCTATTGCCAATCCTATGGAGACAGGTTTACGATTGAGTCTTCAAGATGCTGGAGATGCATTTGATGCTATTCTCTATCAATAGGCTGTTAAATGCTTGATTTACTTATGCATTACTCGGCCAAATATTCAGTTTGTTGTCTCAGAGATGAGCAAGTTTATGCATCGCCCAGGTGTCAAGCATTGGTAGGTGGTTAAGCACATCTTTTGCTACTTGAGTGGTACTCAGCTACTTGGGCTGTTTCATCCCAAGGGGGGATCACTACCGCGAGATTTGCATGCTCTTTCTAACTCTGACTGGGCTGGTTGCTATGACACTTGTGTGTCCACTAGTGGCTTTTGCTTCATGCTTGGTAGCTCATGTATATCTTGTTTGAGCAAGAACCAGCCTACTATGGCCACTTCCAATTGTGAGGCTAAGTATAGGGAAGCATTCACATCTATTGTTGAGTGTGTGTGGCTCAGATGCCTTCTCGCTCATTTGGGTGTTGGTCAGTCTTCTGCCGCCACCATCTTCACTGACAGTCAGAGTGCATTGGCAGTTGCGAGGAATCCTGTGTTCCATGTTCGCACTAAGCACATTGAGGTGCATTATCACTATGTCAAGGAGAGGTTCTCTGCTAGGGAGATCAGCTTGGCATATGTGCCCACGTAGGGAACATTGCAGACCTTTTCACGAAGGCTCTACCTATGGAGAATTTTGAAGCTTTCCACAAAACTTTGGGCTTACTTCCTTTTGTGGATTGATTCCACATGAGTGCCAGCTCCTTGTTCACCGCATCACTCCCAAGGAGGATTTGTTGATATATTTAGGCAGTGATGTGTGTGAACACACTAGGACTATCGGGGCACTTTTTTCCCTCTTTAGGAGGTTTTTTCCCACCGGCTTGTATATATGCCTATTGCCCTAATGGGCTACTTATCTTTGTACATTCTTTAGTAATACATTCGGTATTGTGTGTTGTGCTCCAAGCTTCTTCTTCTTCCTTGTGCTATTCGCGTGCTTCCTTAGACGTCTAACTCCAACAACCACTTCGTCTATGGAGACTATCCACAATCTCCTCTAACACTTTGTACATATGCCTATAACCCTAAAGGGTAACTTATCTTTGTACATTCACTTGGTAATACATTCAGTATTGTATTGTCTCCAACCTTCTCCTTCTTCTTTGTGTTGTTTGTCTCCTACAAAGCTTGAAATCCAACATGCTGAGTGTGATTTAGATTTTTATCATTTGAAAAGGCTCTGAATTAAAGCACAGAGGAAAGAGAATGCTAGGACATAAAATGAGGAGAGAGAGAGAGAGAGAGAGAGAAATGATAGAAGTGATCAACAAAAATAGAAGGAAAAATAGGAGCAGTAGCATCAAAGAAGGGTTCTATACATTTTTTGACATGCAATGATTAGGTGCAAGATCCATGACACAATATAGAATGAAAAGTATAGATGCATGCACTACCATGCAGAACACATATTTATCCTTGGTTCATGAAAGAACATAAAATGAATACAAGTTATCTAGCTGATGTGGCTAGGATCCTAGCTTTGGGTTCATTGCAAATGGAGAAAGGTGTAGGTCCAAGCACCTAATTCATCATTTAATTCCTTTACTTTCAAAATGAAATTATTGATATCATTGCTTCTTGAATTTCTTAAGTTGTTGAGCTCATTGATCAATTGTATCTTCCTACCTTTCGTGGATATAGAGTAAAGATACTCCAAGGTTTCCCATACCTTCATCGATGTATCTAAATCCTATACGTGTCCAATCATTGCACTGCTAATGTGTTTTGAGAGAATGAAGAATACTCTCTTGTCTCTTTCACTCTAAACGTCCTCAAAATGATGATTGGTGGGGTTATCTACTAATCTATGCCTTGGGTATGATTCACTTATCAATCCCCACAAGCATTTGCCCATAAGAAATCTTGACATCCTATACATCCAAGCTTGGTAGTTGTTTTTGTCGAGCTTTTCCATTTATGTGTTGACTTCAACCATGGTGAACTCCTCCTACTTTGACCTTGGAAGTGATATGAGTGATGTAAGTCTTGAAACTTTACCTTTGCGCTCCAGGCACTTAAAATGAAATAATGTAGCCTTGTCACGTCTTCAAAAACATCTCTTCTTCATGGTTGAACTTGAGAAATATTGAGATGTAGTTTCCTAAGTAGACTTCTTGGCACCTTCACAACCCAAAATGCCACTTTCTCAAGGTTTGCGCAAAGACTTCTACTAATCTTTTGTACACTTGAAGTATATTAATGGAGCTTTCCAATAAAATGAATTCCACATAGTATGGGTGTCTACACTAAGAGAAAAAATCTCTGCAACATAGGCTAGCTGAATGTATGGAAAAGCTAGTCACACAATGACCATAATGCACTCCAATAAGCCTTAACTCGAGAATGACTCTCAAACTTGACCCAAATTTAGATAACTCTAATTTCTACCTAGTGCAAAAGTCAATTGCTCTATTCAACAACATACGCATACACATACACATACACATACACATACACATACACATACACATACACATACACATACACATACACATACACATACACATACACATACACATACACATACACATACACATACACATACACATACACATACACATACACATACACATACACATACACATACACATACACATACACATACACATACACATACACATACACATACACATACACATACACATACACATACACATACACATACACATACACATACACATACACATACACATACACATACACATACACATACACATACACATACACATACACATACACATACACATACACATACACATACACATACACATACACATACACATACACATACACATACACATACACATACACATACACATACACATACACATACACATACACATACACATACACATACACATACACATACACATACACATACACATACACATACACATACACATACACATACACATACACATACACATACACATACACATACACATACACATACACATACACATACACATACACATGCACATACACATACACATACACATACACATACCCATACACATACGCATACACATACACATACACGTACACACATACACATACACATACACATACACATACACATACACATACACATACACATACACATACACATACACATACGCATACACATACACATACACATACACATACACGTACACACATACACATACACATACACCTACACATACACATACACCTATGCATACACATACCCATATGCATACACATACGCATACGCATACACACATACTTGCATACATGCATACACACATACTTGCATACATGCATACACACATACACACATACTCGCATACATGCATACACACATACTCACATACACACATACATGCATACACACATACGCATACACGCATACACACATACACACATACACACATACATGCATACATGCATACACATACACACATACATGCATATGCATACATGCATACGCATATGCATACACATACTCATACACATACACATACACATATGCATATACATACACATACACATACACATACACATACACATACACATACACATACACATACACATACACATACACATACACATACACATGCGCATACACATACGCATACACATACACATACACATACACGTAAACATACACATACACATACACATACAAATACACATACACATACACATACACATACACATACACATACACATACACATACACATACACATACACATACACATACACATACACATACACATACACATACACATACACATACACATACACATACACATACACATACACATACACATACACATACACATACACATACACATACACATACACATACACATACACATACACATACACATACACATACACATACACATACACATACACATACACATACACATACACATACACATACACATACACATACACATACACATACACATACACATACACATACACATACACATACACATACACATACACATACACATACACATACACATACACATACACATACACATACACGTACATGTACATGTACATGTACACATACACGTACATGTACACGTACACGTACACGTACACGTACACGTACACGTACACGTACACTTACACGTACACGTACACGTACACGTACACGTACACGTACACGTACACGTACACGTACACATACACATACACATACACATACACATACACATACACATACACCTACACATACACATACGCATACGCATACGCATACACATATGCATACACATACACATACACATACACATACACATACACATACACACACAGATACACATACACATACACATACACATACACATACACATACACATACACATACACATACACATACACATACACATACACATACACATACACATACACATACACATACACATACACATACACATACACATACACATACACATACACATACACATACACATACACATACACATACACACACACATACACATACACATACACATACACACACACACATACACACACACATACACACACACATACACATACACATACACACACATACACATACACATACACATACACATACACATACACATACACATACACATACACATACACATACACATACACATACACATACACATACACATACACATACACATACACATACACATACACATACACATACACATACACATACAAACACACATACACATACACATACACATACACATACACATACAAACACACATACACACACATACACACACACATACACACACACATACACACACATACACACACACATACACACACACATACACACACACATACACACACACATACACACACATACACACACACATACACACACACATACACACACACATACACACACACATACACATACACATACACATACACAATCATAAGAAATCCCTGTCAATTGATCTCCAAATTTGGCTCTTCTTCCCGGTGAGATTTTGGTCCAATTTTATAGCTAGAGTTGGAGCCAACTTTTGAATTCAAATTCAAGTTCTCACCATAAAGTGAATCCTAATCTTTAGGCTTTACTTTCACATCTATCAACTACCAAGAATTCGAGATTGGATTCCTCCTAACTCCACGTGGGATTAGTGCAATTAACATATGCAATTTTACAAGGATAAAAGTAAATGACTTTACAAGAGAGTAGTCATATGTGACTATATGAGATGAATGCTAATTCTCCAAGTATGTAGGCTTGGGCTCATTTGTACCAATAGCTCCCCCTCAAGCCTAACATGCTTGGTCTTCATTTCTCTTTGATTTCCCACAATCCAATCATCATCTTGAACTTGTTCATTTAGTTCCATCCAAAGACTTTGTGAGCATATCTGCACATTGCATATTTGTAGACACATAGGACAATTGGATGTCCTTGCTAAGTAGCTTCTCTCTCACATAATGATAGTGCACTTCAATGTGCTTAGTCCTTGTATGGTATAAACGATTAGCAGCCAAATGAAGTGAACTAGTGTTATTTCCAAAGATCATTGGAGTATAAGAATGTAATCCCAAATCTGTATAAAGTAACTTCAGCCACATAGCCTCTTGTGTTGCACTTGCTAAGCATCTATATTCTGCTTCTACTGATGACAATGCTGTAGTCGGTTTTTTCTTTGATGACCATGATATTAGCTTTGAACTTACAAAAGATAAGTAGCCAGAGGTGCTCCTCCTATCATCCTTGGAGCCAACCCAATCTGCATCAGAATACATCTTGATATCCAAATTAGAAATAAATGGATAAAACAACCCTTAATTTATGGTGCCCTTTAGATATTTTATGATCCTCTTGGAAGCTTCCAAGTGAGGTTTTCTTGGTGTATGCATAAGTTGGCTTAATGTACTTACTCCATAACATATGTCCACTCTTGTTAGGGTTGCATAATTGAGACTCCCAACAATCCTTTGATAACTTGTAATGCCTTCAAGTAGTTCTCCCTCATGAGAGCTAAGCTTGTGATTATGTTCCATGGGTGTACCTTCACTTTTACTATTCTCCATTTTGAATTTAACCAACATATCATGAATGCACTTCCTTTGAGTAATAAAGATTCTAGAATCTGAATATACAAGTTCTAATCCAAGAAAGTATGTTAACAAACCAAGGTCGCTGATTTTAAACTCTTCCATCATTTGAGATTTGATTTGCTTGATGCCATTAGCATCATTCTCTATAATAATTTCATCCACATAAACACATAAGTAAATAACTTTTGAATTAGTCTTATTTATGAACAAAGAAGAATCTGCTTTGCTAGTAACAAATCCTTGATCATGCAAGTATGTGACAAGCCTATGGTTCGAAGCTCTAGGAGCTTGCTTTAATCCATAGAGTGATTTCCTTAGTTTGCGTACATAATCTAATTTGCCCTTTTCTTCATACCTTGGTGGTTGAGCCATGTAAACTTCTTCTAAGATCCATCCATTTAGGAATGCATTTTTAACATCTAACTGATACAAATTCCAATTCTTTGAAGCAGCAATACTTAGTAAAACCCTTATTGTTGGCATCTTAGCTATAGGCAAGAAGTTTTCCTCATAATCCACTCCATGGGTTTGACAAAACCCTTTTGCTACTAGCCTTGCTTTGTACTTGTTGATTGAACCATCTGAGTTCTTCTTGACTTTGTAAATCCACCTGGATCCTATTACCTTCATGCTTGGTTTCTTGGGAACCAAATCCCGAGTGTTGTATCCTAAAGTGCTTTAGTTTCTTCTTGCATAGCTTCTCTCCATTCTTTTATCTTATTGGCTTCTTCAAATGAAGAAAGCTCTTCTAAGATAGAGTCTTTGATCATGTATATAGAATGCTTGGTGACTAGTGATGTGTCATAGCCATACCTTATGGGTTTCTTACTCTCTATTTGAGATCTTTTGAGTGCTTGATTGGAAGAATCTTGAATGTCTTCCAGTTGTTTAATGTTTTTCTTGCCCTTGGACTTCCAAGCTTTGAATTCAATCTGCTCTTCATCCTCTAAGTTGACATCTTTAGATATTTGTGGACCTTCTTGATTCATAGTTGGAAAATCACTTTCCAAGTCAAAAGGTAGCTTAATTTTCTTGCAATCATCTTCAAACCATGAATTACTTTCATAAAAAACCACATCCCTACTAACTATAGATCCTTTTTTAGTGGGATTGTACAACCTATATCCTTTCTAGTTTTGGCCATACCCAATGAATATACACTTCTCAGCTTTTGGATCAAGCTTTCCTATAATTTATGGGGGTATATGTGCATAAGAAATGCACCCAAAGATTTTACAATGGTCTAGTGAGGGTCTCCTACCATTACATGCCTCATAAGGTGTCATTCCATCCAAGGATTTGGATGGGCGCCTATTAACTAAGTATGTGGCTATGGAAACAACCTCTACCCATAGGTAGTTTGAAAGTTTCTTTTCATTCAACATTGATCTTGCAGCCTCTACTTTTATTTTATTCCTCCTCTACCACTCCGTTCTGTTTAGGAGTGTATCTTGTTGTGACCTCTCTCTTGATACCTTTTTCCTGTAAGAATGAGCCAAATTCATGTGATAAATACTCACCACCTCCATCAGATCTATTCCTCTTCAAGCTTCTACCTGTTTAGTTCTCAACCAATGCCAAATACTTCTTGAAACAAGTAAAAACTTCATCTTTGTGCTTCATGAAGTAAAGAATTATCCATCTACTATAATTATATATTAATGAGACATAGTACCTTGATCTTGAGATTGATTGCTCTCTCCTAGGACCCCACACATTTGTGTGCACAAGCTCCAAGTAGTCTTCATATATATATATATATCATTTTCTGTTGAATGGTTGCCTGTGAGATTTTCCAAATTGGCATGCTCCACATTTATAAATCATGTGTTGTTTGGACACATTGGGAATGCCAAGCATTCTTTGATCCCTACATACTTGCTTTAGCCTTCTTTCCCCTATATGACCTAGCCTCTTATGCCATATTTCTAGTTCAGATAGGGTTTGATCTTTGTAATTGAAGAGTGCAATATGATTTTTGGTATCTTCAACTTCAAATGTCAAGAGTCTACCAGATTTCTCACCTTTGCAATCCTCTTGAAGCCTTGTTGAGGGTGTTCCACAAATTCTCCATGCTTTGTGAATCTAACCTGTAAGCCCTTCTCAACAATCTTCCCAACAATGATTAGATTTTTTGTTATGGTTGGCACATATAATACCTTACTTAAAAGGCTCATGTTACCATCAAAAGCCATGACATTTCCAATCTTCTTAACAAAGTTTCTAGTGTCATCACCTGTCTGCACTTCATGCTTCCCCTTTAGGTTCTTGAAGATCAAATAGCAATGCTACATTTCCAGCCACATGATTGGAACAACCAAGATCAATATTGAAAAGCTGCTCATCATCTTTACCTTGCTTGGATGTCATGTTCATGATTAGTAGAGAATATCCTTGGTCTTCTGTGTAGTTGTTATAATCTCTTCTACCTCTAAAGCCTCCTTGATAGTTTTTCTTGTAGCCTTGGTTGTAGTTGTGATGGTAATTGCTTCCTCCATTGTTGAACCTGCCTCTCGATTGTTCATAGCCTCCTCTATGGAAGCCTCTTCCTCTCTGATTCTTTGTGTTCATAAAACACTCATTTGTGGTATGATTGGTCAAGCCACAGATATTGCACAGTGAAGAGTTGTATGATCTCCCCGTGCCTTGCTTTCCTCCTTTGCCCCTTCCTCTAGTACCTCTTCCTCTACCTGTGAAGTTCACTTGAGAGGTACTTGCCTCTTCTTCATTTTTTTTACCTTTGCCTTTATCTTTACTTTTATTTCTATCTATGTAAAGGGTAGAAGATTGATTACCTTTAGAGTTTTCTCCATTCTTGTTGAGCTTTTTCTTATGTGTAAAAAGTTTCCCCATCAGTGTGTTGAGGTCAGGTATTTGCATACACATATATAGTTCCATTGCTGTGGTGAAGGATTCCCACTTATCATCAGCTTTGATGCCATTTGTGATTTTCCTTACTATTTACTCTTCTTGTATCTCTTCTCCAATGCTCAAAAGTTGGTCAGCTACATCCTTTGTTGGAAGAGATGGATGGATACCTCAAGGAAGTGAGGTGGTACTGCCAAAACTTGCTTTGTACCTACCCTATTTCACTTCAGAGTAATGTAGTAGGCCCTCTTAGCTTGCAAAGGACACCAAATAAGTACCTATGTACTTTGGAGTTGATGCTTCAAACAATTAGATCAAAACAGATAACTTCACAAATAGCTAGTGATAAAAAACTTGTTATTTTGGTCTTGACACCTCCTAGATCTTTTGCTCAGTGCTCACAGTATAGTAGCAATTGATCAAAATACATTTTCAGGTATCTAATTAGCTTAGATAGCTAATGATTACAAGTGCAATCATCTAAAATGATGAACTATATACTAGGCAATCAATTTAACAATCAAGAGCTTAACCCCGACTTTTTAGGAACTGAGCAGAGAATGAGCATAGAGCACTTCAAAGTGGATTTCTCCAAATTGGCTAAAGCAAGAGACTTGAAATTTCGACAGCTTAAAGTAGACTTTGAGTTGGTTCCAAGAATCTATAGAACATGAAAAATTATGGAGAGATCACTTAGATATGGTCATGCAAAGTTCACTGTTCTGAGTAGACATATGTTGGCATCATATGGGAAGACGCCAAGTACGAGCATGTATGTAGATCTAGCACTGAGGCAACCCATCAATTTTTTTCCAATCCTTACACATTTTAAAAGTGATTCTCATCACTAAAAACCATTGTAAATACCATTTCCCTTTTTTGTATCTCCATTTTGTACAAGCCGAGGAGTCCTCGAGCTTGAGGAGCCTTAGAAGTAGTTTCCTACCATTTTTCATATTTTTTAGATCTCGTTTGAACCCTCAAATAAGCCCTGGAACCTAATTTTTAACTAGGCCGGACACTAGGTCGGGACAGGGCCAAAGCTAGTCAAAAACTATAAATAGAGCTAGAGAGATCATTTTTGGGGTAGCTTCTTGTAGTTTTGATTTTGTATGAGAACTTGGCTGTAATAGAAGTGATTTCATTGCCTTACTCTCTTTGTTCTTGCCGTGTGTGCACGTGTGTGTGTATGTGTGTGCATGTTAGTGTGCTTCTCATTCACACATTTGTGCCATCACTTGCTCTAGGTCTTCATACCATCCTCATGTCTTCCCGGATTGACATTAAAGGAGGTGCTACTCATCACTGAGCTACACCAAATTTTGGCACCGTTGCCGGGGATTCGAGCTTTGAGGACGAGCGTGTGATGGTAAGACGTAGAGAGGACGCGTTGGAATGGTAAGTAGTAGGTAAATTTCTGATTTTTCTCCATCTCCATCTCCATCCTCATCTCCTTGTTAAAGGTTAATTTCGTCGTTTACTATTAACGTAACTGTTAATTGCCTACTGCGGACGTTAATTACTACTTCAACACAACAACCCTTCGGAGACTCCAGAATCTGGTTCCATACCTGTGTACCAGATATTTCCGAGTCTCTCCCCTTTGCTCTGAATTCAATATTACCGCAGAAATACACTGCCTCGAGCCACGTGGGTCCTTGGGAGTGGTAGGGGTCTGTTAGACAGAGGCCCTGTACTATTTTCCCAATTTCTCACTCAACCGTAGTTGTGGCTATTCCGTCTTAGCTCAGTTTTCGCTCCTGAACAACTTCAATTAGACCAACGTACTGGACTCCGAGTTCTCAGGCTGTTCTGCCATAGTAGTTGAGCAGTAGTCTGAGATTGCAGTCCAACACTTTTAGTAACTTAACACACAACCCTTCTTATCAGTTCACAAACTTACCGCGTGTCTACCTTTCAAATCGTAATATCTACGGATCATAAGACGCATCGCAACCGTGTTGCCATTCTACGCGTACTTAGGTATTACTGGCGTTACCTTGAACACAGACTACGATACCAACTCAGTCCCTTACAGAGAATCACACCAACTCATGTCCATCCTTCACACTTACTTATCCCACCGCAGGAATAGCAAATGGACAACACTCTAACACCTTACGCATAATCAAGTCACCTCAACTCGTTACCGAACAGAATCTCACAATCGCAGTGCCGACTCGTAACACACAGTGTATCACACATACACAGTCGAATGATTACACAGAGAAGGTGCACAGACAGGACAGAACCAAGACACTCTACTCGTTTGCACACAGTAGAAGAAGTGAAGTAACCCCAAAAACGGGAACTCTCACAATATATTCGCAACTTCCCAAAAAACGGGGGGCTCTCTCTCTGATGCCCTCTCGTCCCTTTTCATTGCTTTAAATAGAGTTTTGTTACAAGGCTTTTACGCGAATCTTTCTTTACCGCGTACTTTCAGAAGGGTTCTTTCTACATTAAAAACCTCTGTCTAAGTACAATTGTCCTTTGTTCGGCGGCCGTCTAACACTGGCACGCACGGTGGACTCGAACCCGCAAGTGCAATACTGTAGGTGATATCCTTTTGCCTGGGGCTATGCGTCAGAAAGACTCAGGTTAATCGTTCATAATGTCCATATCCTGCTGGTGATTCTGCAACTATCTTCCAATCCCGAATATGTCGCTGTACGTGGTAGGTCGTCTCTTTCTCCATAATTTCCTCAAACTCGTATAGCTGGTTTAGTTGCCTCAAGGACTCAATACTTTAGATACTCGCAGCTCTTCCTTTAAATAGCTTTTTGAACATCTAAGCCCTTCTCAAAAACATGTCGATTTATGCATATAATAAGAATCTACTCTTGATTTCGTTGTTACCTGGGCCCACCTTCTTGATCTTGTGCTTTAAGCGCTTCGTGTATGGAATCAAAGTACCCTCTGTGCTGTTGAATCCATGTCTTCTGTAGAAATCATGTAACCATATAGTATCCTATCACCACCTGGCTGAGATATCCATTTATATTGTCTGTCGGTCCATGCCAGGAATTAACTCCCCAATCCTTTCTGATCGCACTTGTTCTAGTGGCGGAACAAGTCCACTGTCCCCAGGGTGACTTAGCAAACTGTAGGAGTCCCATCCTCTGGTGATGTTGTCGAAGTTCTTTGACATTCTCCATCAAATCCTCGTCATTATCCTGTTCGTTTCGCCTTTCGTCTTCCGAATCGCTAGCAATGATTACTTCTCCCGAGTCGCTGGAAATGATCAATTCTTCCCCGCAGTTGTATTCGCACTTCGTCACTCCCCGTCTTGCTTTCGTCTGCATCGGCACCATCCTTGACGCTACCTTGCTTCATCACCCTTTCCGGCCACCATGAAGAGCGTTGTCTTTCAGTCTTGTTCCACACTAAGTCACACAGCGTACGCCTAGTGGCTTGCCAGCTCGATCGAAGCCACTGTAATGTAGTATCGGTTGTAGTCTCAACACGGTTTGGTGTAAGTGTGCGTTCCCGGGTATTCGTATTTATAAGTGCGAGACCTTGAGCTGCCAGTCGCTAGAATGATGGTATTCCATTCTGATATGACATTTTAGGCTGCTTACCGAGATTCTAGAATCAAGAATCATCATTCTGGAGATTGGTGCTGGACTTGGAACGTCTTTTACATGTGTGAAAGTATTATGCACAAAAAATCGTGACTTCTAATACTAACTTTCGGACTTAGTATTATCGGGTCCTCGGGACTCGTACCCGCAAGTACCTACGGTTCGGATACTATACCTTCTAAATACATACTTCTGGCAAGCCTAAATGTTCGGGTAATTTTCTTTTTGAGGGTTTCTAACATTTGTACTATGGTGGTAGGTTCTAATAATTGGGCGTCGGTTCTTACTGCACTGAGGGCTATGGCTTGATTTAACAAAATTTCAGCTTGAGTTTGAAGAAAAGCCTCCTGGAGATAGAAGTCGTTGGCTAGTGCCGCATCTCGGGCTGTCGCTATTTCCACTAGTTTGTTCTGCATTTCTCTGATGCACTCCTTCTGGTTGCGTATCTGGTTGTCGTTGCGTTCAAACTGTTGGTTTTGGAATGCCAGACTTTTCTGCAGTGAATCTCGTTCTCTGCGCGTCCTTTCAATATCCTTTTGGTATTGGCCTTCCTTTATTAATTGTTTTTTGAGAATGCTGTTGACCGCGTCGGCACATTCTTCGGCTCGCCGTAATCGTTCTTGAACTTCGGCAGCTTCTTTCTGTTGCTCCTGCATCGTCTGGGTGGTTTCTTGTAATTGACGCTTCGTGTCTGCGATCAGTTCTTCGAGAGAGACGTTGATATTTGCTTGTTCTTGAAGGGCGGCCTTCAGTGTCCGAATTTCCTCATGTGCATCGTGTATGAGTTTGTCTTTAGCAGCTATCTGGTCCAGGGCTTCATCTCGTTGTTGTACTAGCGTCTGTTCTATCGAAACTCGTGCTTCGAGTTCTGCTAGCTGTGCCCGCAGTTGATGATTTTCGGTCTTTACGGCATCAATTTCTTCCTGGAGGGGGGCGATGTCGGCTTCCAGGGTGTCTACCTTGTGCTGGTATTCGAGTTTCAGGTGGTCCGTGGCTGCCGAAAATTGGGCGGGTAGCTGGTGTGATAACTGGATGAGGTACTGCCCCATGGCGGCAAGTTCCGAGAATGCGTTCGGTGGCGGTGGTGGGGGAGGACGACGAGGTTGAGAGGATGTGTCGGTGAGGAGTTGCTAGGAGTTTGGTGGAGAGTAGTTAGGGGAGGAAGAGGAAGATGCTGTGGGTTCATCGGTGGGTGGGAGGGGTGGTTCAGGTGGGGGTAGGGGTTTGGCAGGAGGTGGTGTAGGGAGGACGGTGTCTGAGGGGTTTACCTTGGCGAGTGTTTCTGTCTGGTTGATGGCGTCGATGAGTTGATCCAGGGCTTTGGTGGCCGATTCCTGTTCATCCTGGTGCTGCTCCGATTCTTTTTCTGTGGATACTAGTTCCGTCTCTGCTTGATCCGGCTGGTCTGGTTGCTCCGTCGATGTTTCGATGTGTGTGGTGGTGTCGTGGTACGTTTCTTCTTGGTCGTCTGGCTTGGTCTCCTGATCTTTTCCGGCGGATCCTTGGACTTCACTCTCCGAGGAGCTGATCCGAATTCGCTTGGTACGGAAGAGCTGATTAATTTCTTCGTCTTCTTCTTCGCTGTCCTCGATTGGTTGGGCGGACTCTTCGTGTCGAAGTGCGGGGCCTGCGGGTGGGGGTTGCGCGGCGAGGATGGTTGGGAAGAGGAAGGAGATGATGTGTGGAAGGCGAGAGCGGGGGGTAGAACCCTTTTGGAGCTGTTTTACGATAGCTACACATTCTTTATGGATTCTATGGAAGAAATAGGAGGCAAAATTTACCGGTTCGCGGGCAGCTAAATCTAAGGCGGAGTAGAAGGGGCGAGAGATGCCATAAGTTCGTTTCTGCAGGTTAAGGATGGCTACAAGGAACTGGAGGGCGGATCGCTCGGGTTCGGGGCGACATAGGATGGCGTATTCGTTTGATGAGGAACGGGGAAAGAGTTCGGCCATACGGGCTACAGTGATGGTAGGGCCATTTTCGCGACCTTGCGGGGTGAGGCGGTAGGCGTCGGCGAAGGCTTGGAAGGTGATGACGGTTCTGTGTGGGAGGGAAAGGAAGGCCCACTGTCGTTCGGTGGCGGAGCTTTTGGCAATGGCTTGAATGATCTGTGCGGAGAAGGGATGGGTTTCCACTGAGTGCCAAGGCAACTCAGCGAAGTTGGCCAACCCTCTGCATCTCAGGTATTCGCCTACGTCTGTAGGGATGCCTTCGCGGAAAGAAGCGTAGTTGGCTAGAGCTTCCATGGCGTTCACAGTGCACACTTACAGAAAACACAGAATACACAATCACGAAAACACAATAGCGGTTTTTGGCGCAACTCAGGGGTTTAAATATGGAGAACACGGTGTGGAGGTGAGGATCATTGTGTGGTGCGGGAACGATACGGTTTGCATGCTGGCGTGCGTACTGAGTGATCGGTAGGGAGAGGCGGCTGGTATCATAAAGATCTGTACAAAAGACGGCTAAAAGCAAAACGTATAAATTTGTACAAAAACGTGGCTCGTCGCCGAATAATTAAGGCGTACTGGTAGTGGGATAATACGGCCGCAACTTCGATCCATTAATTACTTTTGGAAGTGGAATTTCGGTCAACGTAGTCAACCGAAAAGTTGCCGGACCTACTTGTGCTGAGATCTTGAAAGGGCCGAACCATCGTAGTTTGAATTTTCCTGCTGCTCTGTCCGATTTTGCATTATAGAAGAGTACAAGCTGTCCTACCGAAAAGATTGGCGTCTTCAAATATCGATCGTGTGTCTTAGCCTGCCTTAGTTGAACTTCACGCATAGTTAAAAAACTGAGCCATCGGTGCTCATCGAGTGCTCTGAGTGCGTCCATTCGTTCTGTCAGTGAAGATTCTGGAAGCATCTTCTGAGTGATTGCTACCCGCAAACTTGGGATGACTACTTCCATGGGAGCGATAGCTTCTAAGCCATAAGCTAACTTGAAAGGTGTCAAGCCTGTGGTTACTTTATATGTAGTTCGGTATGCCCATAATACTGCAGGTAGTAGTTGATCCCATCTTTCCGGTGTTTCCATGATCAATTTCCGGAGGATATTTAACAGCGCTTTGTTTGTACTTTCAGCCAGTCCATTGGCACGTGGATAATAAGGAGAGCTAAATTTATGTGTGACTTGGAAGGACTGTGTGAGAGCCTTCATTAAATTGTTTACAAAATGAGTACCTTGATCTGAGACAATTTCCAGTGGTAAACCAAATCGTGGAAAGACATCCGTGAGTAGGCATTTTGCTACCGTAACTGCTGTAGCAGATCGCAAAGCCCAAGCTTCTGCCCATCGAGTTGCGTAATCTGTGCAAGTCAGTATGTATCGATTGTTACTGGATACTGCTGGAGGTGTAATTGGCCCGATAAAATCTAAACCCCATTTCTGAAAAGGTTCTAATGGTAAGATGGGTTGCAGGGGAAAAAGATGCCGTTGTAAGGGCTGACCAGTTCTTTGGCAAGCATCGCATTGTTTAACAAACTGTGAGATATCTCTGTACATAGTTGGCCACCAGAGTCCTCCTTGTAGAATTTTCCGGTGAGTTAAGTCTGCTGAAAAATGGCCACCGGAAGGAATTGAGTGAGCCAAAGTGATAACTGAGTTAACTTCATGTGGAGGAATACAGCGAAGTAGGATTCCAGTATGATCTGTATAATACGGTTCTCCAGCAACTAACCGAAATCGGCGGCTAGCAACTGCGATTTTTCTTCGAACTGCCTTGGCAGTCTCGGCTGGAAGGCGTCCTTCGGTGAGGAAAGTTAGAATCTGATCATAGTATGTAGGTGGTGTTTCTAAGTTGGGTGACTCGTCAGGTAGTGGTTCAGCATTATAAATCGCAGGAGTCGTGTCATCTATTCCTATCGGAGCTTCACCGGAATCTAGGCGTGATAAGAAATCTGCTAAGGCGTGTGCATTTCCGGGTCGGTGAATGACATCATAATCGAATTCTTGTAAAAGTAGCACCCATCGTGCCAATCGTCCTCCTAAGTGCTGCTGTCTTACTAGATAAACAAGGGCAGCATGATCCACATGGAAGGTAAATTTTCGACCTAGTAGATAATGTCTGAACTTTTTGATTGAGTAGATTAGTCCTAGACATTCTCTTTCCGTGGTGGAGTAGTTCTTTTCTGCAGGCGCAAGTCTTCTACTGGCGTAATAAACAGGGCGAAACCACTTGTCTGTTTGCTGCATCAGAATACTGCCTATTGCAATATCTGAAGCGTCAACAAAAACATGGAACGGATTGTCCCAGTCCGGTGGTTGTAAAATTGGAGCGTGCGTCAGGAGATACTTGAGTCGATCAAATGTAGTTTGACATTCTTCAGTCCATTCAAACTGTCGGGGAGTTTTTGTGATTAGCTTGTTCAGAGGTACTGCTAGGTGAGCAAGCCACCGTAAGTGTCTGCCATGCCATCGTATTTGACCCATAAAACGCATTACTTCCTTCGGAGTTGTGGGTATCGGGGCTTCTAAAATCGCTGAAATCTTATCGGGGTCCACTTGAATACCTTGAGCAGATACGATATGCCCAAGTAGTTTACCACACGAAACGGCAAACACGGATTTGCTAGGATTAAGGCAGAGTCTATATTCTCTACACTTCTGAAAGCAGCATCGTAAGTGAAACAAATGGGCTATCATCTTCCCAAAGATTGAGAAGTCGTCGAGGTAGACTTGCATGAATGAAGTGAGATAAGGAGAAAATATTTCCTGCATACATCTTTGAAATGTGCTTGGCGCATTTCTTAATCCGAACCACATTACTGTACAGGCAAAAACACCCCAATTGGTAATGAAGGCAGTTTTTGGTATATCTTCTTCAGCCATTCTAACCTGGTTGTACCCGCTGTATCCATCTAAAAATGAATACATTTCCTGACCTGCGACTCTATCGAGCATGGTATCCAAAAAGGGGATCGGGAAAGGATCTGGTACTGTTGCTGCATTTAATTTCCGGTAATCCACACAGATTCGTAACTGCTTGTTTTTCTTTGGCACGATCACGATGGGTGAGATCCATTCAGCGTGTTCTACTGGTACAATGAATCCGACTTTTAATAGTCTATCAAGTTCGGCCTTTACTTGTGATGCATAATGGGGGTTCATTCTATAGCTGGGTTGTCTTTGCGGTTTCACTTCTGGTTTCAACATGACCCGGTGTTGATAGATGCGCGGATCTAATCCTTTCATGTCTTTGTAATCCCATGCAAAGACGTCTGCAAATTCGCGAAGAAGTTTAATCAAATCCGCCTTAAATGTTTCCGGTAAGTTCTGCCTTATCTTCACAGGTCGTGGGTGGTCTCTATCTCCTAGATTGTACGTGATCAGCTGGTCTTCTGGAATATAAAATTGTTGAGGTTTCTCTGTATCATCTGTTGGCTTGAACAGTGGTTGTAATTCGTCGTCATGGGTTGAGGAAGTATTTTCCTGGACCGAAGTTCCGGTGATAGCTACTACTGTACATATTGACGTGTTCCAGTTATCTATGACGGATTGTAGGTCAACAGTTCCTAGAGTCATTAAATCGGCGTTACTCTTCAGAAATTGCTCTTCTTCATCATCTGACAGTCCATCTAACATGTGAACTGGTTCAGCAAAGTACGGTCGGGCGTGAGGTTCGCAAGATTGCATAGCATCTAGTTTTACCACATATTTACGATGGGCATCCTTGAACGTAAGCTCTTGTGCAGACCAGTCCTGTATTACCTTCGCATGCTTCAGCCAAGGTCGGCCGAAAAGAAGATTGTAATCCAAAGTGGATTCGGGTAGATCTAGTATGACAAAAGTCATCTTGAAGGTTGTACCTTGTAGAGTGATTGGTACATTCCGCACAAGTCCTACAGGATGGACTCTCGATTGATCCGCCATTCGAACAAAGAATTGCACTGGTTCAATTTCGGTCCAGCCTAGCTTTTTGCATAATGCTGCGGTTGCAATGTTTACGCCTGAGCCTCCATCAATCAATACTTGCGTGATCTTTTGGTTCTTATACCATACTGTGATCAAGGGCACTGCGTGGTCAATCGCAGCATCAGGTTCCGGTTGAACGGCGGCTGTCGTAGGAATGCAAGAAGGCACTGGACTGAATTGTTGCTGAAACTGTTGTCGGATCCCAGGCACTAAGGCCAGAAGTTGGCCTAGAGGTAGCGTGATGGATGCCTTGGACAAAATTTCCCAGGCCTGTTGAGCTTGATTGTCTTGTTCTTTTGGACTTGCAGTCTCTACTGACGCAGAAATGTCTGCTGTTGTTTCTGCTGATGATGATGGCCCTACTGATGCATCCTTTTGTGTTGTGTCGTCCTTTGATGAAGAAGCCTGAGTCACCGGAATAGGTTCGGGGAACACTGGTGGTTCTGTTGTGGTCCAGTGACTGGCTTTGTTATACATCCTTCGTTGTTCTTGTATCCCTGGTTCAAAGATTTCTGTTGCCGACTGAAGTTGTTTACCAGAACGGGTCTGGACTGTAGCAGTCTGTGTCTCAATCGGTGTAATTGTCACCATGTTGGCCATTGGATTCTGGCGTTCCTTCCTTCTTTGATCATACTCTATTGCGTCCTTACAAAACCTTCTAATGTGGCCGAATTCGCCACAAAAATGGCATCGTGGAGGTGGTAACTCAGGTTTTTCCGGTGGTTGTCCATTCTGCCATCGGTTGGCATTATAAGTGTTGTTTCTCTGTCCTCGATAGTTCCGATATCCTTGTTGTTGATTGTTTCTCTGTTGCGGAGGCACATAGCGATTTACTGGTTGGCCATGTTCTTGGATGACTGCATTGACGGTTGCTGTCCCTTGTATTCTAGCGTTGTAGATACAGTTTCCGGTGGTGTGTCCGGTAGTGTTGCAGATAGCGCAAAACACTTGGTTCAGTGCACAGTTGGCACTTGTATGCCCCGAATTTTTGCATGTGGTGCAATATACTTGCCTGGTGATATCTTCAGCCATATTTTTGTTTGTTTTTAACCATTCCAAGTCTTCCGAAAATCCACCAACCTTGGATTCTAGCTGTAGAGCCATTGCAATGACGGCATCCAAGGTCATAGCTCCGACACATCTTATGATCATGATCTGCTTCAGTTGTGGGGTTAATCCATTGATAAACCATTGAGAGATGACATCATCAGGTAGATTAGCGTGAGCCTGTGGTATCTGCCGTAAATGTGTTCTAAAGAGGGTAGCGTACTCCTGGACGGTCTGATTTACCTTCTGTCTGTTGTTCTGTAGATACTCAAAGATTTCAGCGGGATTCTTCTTCAGTCTGAATCGCTGTAAAAAGGCGTCTCGTACTGCATCGTAAGTACCGAAATGATTGATATCATATTCCGTGAGCCATCTCGCCGCTTCATTGATCAGTGTCGATTGAAAAACAATGGCCTTATACGCTTGATCTGGTGGGTGGTTAAGAACTGCATAACTTATCTCGAACGTCCGTACGTGGGCGTCTGGGTCGTCTCCTGGGAATCCACCGAATTTCGCGTAGGTTACTCCTGTTGGAGGTGGCCTTGGCGGTCCTAGCTGTTGTTGTTGATGGTGTTGTTGTTGGTGTTGCCCGCTCATTGTGAAGGGTTCAGGGTTTCCTTCTATATCTCGGGATTGATCGGGTGAACTATCGGGACTTGTATCGCCGGATGGTGCGTTTTCCGGTGTACTGTGTCGGCTTAAGATGCTTCGGATCTCTGTTTCGAACAGCTTTCCTTCCTTCTGGATGTCTAATATTCGAAATCTTTCTTCCAAACACGAAGGTCGAGTTGATGATTCCGCAAAAAAGGCTAAACCTTTGCCAGCGATCGGTGATTCTATTACCGGAATCTCACCGGAATGAACCGAAATTGGGCCAAAATGCCCTGTTTTACTACTTTTACCGAATTTTTCTAACGTATTTCTGACCGTGGATAACTCTAAATCTTTATCTGATATTGTTAGACTAGGTTCCAACGGCGCTTTGATAGAGTCTGGTCTTGCTATATCTTCGATATGCTGGGTCGAAGTAGCATCAGAATGTATCAAAGGCGTTGACCGTTCTACCGGAATATGACCGGAATTACTTGTAACGTTTCTACTTTCCTTGACCACTTGGTCAGATCTAATTATGCCTACTTCTTCCGAGGCTATCTTTTGTGATTTTCGTGCTTCAGTCTGACGATTCTTAGGATATGTTTCGCCCGATCGAGTGACCGGCATGTATCATTGCCCAGTGATACTATTCGAGCAGTTCGCAACAATCTGGATCTGTTGCTACTGTCAGTGAAGAAAATGTTGCTGGATGTTTGCTTCTTACAAACCGTTAGCACTCTAGTGCCACTGTCTCACAAGTGACTCCTAATCAAATGCTACTTTACCGTAGAGACTGGTAATCAGTTGCCATTTTCTCGCAGGCACCTGGGCCAGAGAGCTGGCAAGCGGATGCCACTTTCCCACAGACGGCGCCAAATGTTAAAGGTTAATTTCGTCGTTTACTATTAACGTAACTGTTAATTGCCTACTGCGGACGTTAATTACTACTTCAACACAACAACCCTTCGGAGACTCCAGAATCTGGTTCCATACCTGTGTACCAGATATTTCCGAGTCTCTCCCCTTTGCTCTGAATTCAATATTACCGCAGAAATACACTGCCTCGAGCCACGTGGGTCCTTCGGAGTGGTAGGGGTCTGTTAGACAGAGGCCCTGTACTATTTTCCCAATTTCTCACTCAACCGTAGTTGTGGCTATTCCGTCTTAGCTCAGTTTTCGCTCCTGAACAACTTCAATTAGACCAACGTACTGGACTCCGAGTTCTCAGGCTGTTCTGCCATAGTAGTTGAGCAGTAGTCTGAGATTGCAGTCCAACACTTTTAGTAACTTAACACACAACCCTTCTTATCAGTTCACAGACTTACCGCGTGTCTACCTTTCAAATCGTAATATCTACGGATCATAAGACGCATCGCAACCGTGTTGCCATTCTACGCGTACTTAGGTATTACTGGCGTTACCTTGAACACAGACTACGATACCAACTCAGTCCCTTACAGAGAATCACACCAACTCATGTCCATCCTTCACACTTACTTATCCCACCGCAGGAATAGCAAATGGACAACACTCTAACACCTTACGCATAATCAAGTCACCTCAACTCGTTACCGAACAGAATCTCACAATCGCAGTACCGACTCGTAACACACAGTGTATCACACATACACAGTCGAATGATTACACAGAGAAGGTGCACAGACAGGACAGAACCAAGACACTCTACTCGTTTGCACACAGTAGAAGAAGTGAAGTAACCCCAAAAACGGGAACTCTCACAATATATTCGCAACTTCCCAAAAAACGGGGGGCTCTCTCTCTGATGCCCTCTCGTCCCTTTTCATTGCTTTAAATAGAGTTTTGTTACAAGGCTTTTACGCGAATCTTTCTTTACCGCGTACTTTCAGAAGGGTTCTTTCTACATTAAAAACCTCTGTCTAAGTACAATTGTCCTTTGTTCGGCGGCCGTCTAACATCCTTCTCCACCTTATATTCCCACTTCCAAATCATTTCCCTCATTTGCCTTGTGCGAGTTTGAGAGAGAGCGAGTGTGTGTTCTTGTTTGTGTGTGTTTTTGCATGTTTCTTGCAGGTTTCAGCTTCATCATCATCTCCAGCAAGCTCAGCAGGTACGGATTCTGTCTGTGCAAACTCCAAGGCGTCAAGCTCGAGCTATCGCGACACACCGAAAAGTTGCCCCAATCACGATTCTGAGTGCACCACGACACTGCGCAGCCCTAGAGCTCCTAGGATCACTAGACAGAACAGAAAAACTCACCATATCCCGACCTATCACGACACCTCGAGGTATCGCGACACTCCCAGGTATCGTGACACTCCCAGGTATCGTGACACTCCCAGGTATCGTGACACTCCCAGGTATCGTGACACTCCCAGGTATCGCGACACTCCCAGGTATCGCGACACTCCCAGGTATCGCAACACTCCCAGGTATCGCGACACTCCCAAGTATCGTGACACCTCGACCTATCGCGACACTCCCAAGTATCACGACACCTCGACCTATCGCGACACTCCCAGGTATCGCGACACCTCGACCTATCGCGGCACTCCCAGGTATCGCGACACTCCCAAGTATCGCGACACCTCGAGGTATCGCGACACTCCCAGGTATCGCGACACTCCTAGGTATCGTGACACTCCTAGGTATCGTGACACCTCGACCTATCGTGACACTCCCAAGTATCACGACACCGACCTATCGCGACACTCCCAAGTATCGCGACACCTCGACCTATCGCGACACTCCTAGGTATCGCGACACCTCGACCTATCGTGACACTCCCAAGTATCGCGACACCTCGACCTATTGCGACACCTCGACCTATCGTGACACCTCCACCTATCGCGACACTTCGACCTATCGCGACACCTCGACCTATCGCGACACCTCCACCTATCACGACACCTCCACCTATCGCGACACCTCGACCTATCGCGACACCTCCACCTATCGCGACACTTCAACCGATCGCGACACCTCGACCTGACCTATCGCGATACATGGGCTTAACGCATGAAATTTTAGAGTGAATTAATTGAGTGAATTGAGGTATATTTGGGCTTAATTTTGGACACAGTAAGATAACATTAGAGCCTTAAGAGTGGGCAAAAGACCTAGAAACCAGGGAGGAATTTCTTGAGCCTTGAGAGCCTGTTTTGGCCCCTAAGTGCCTGAATGGTCATAACTTCACCATACAAACTCCGATTGATGAGATTTTGGTCTCGTTGGAAAGTTTTTTGAGAATCCTACGTGGACCTCGACTGGTTTTTGTAAGAATCATACGTGGAGTTTTAGAACATGTATTTTTAAGTTGACCTTTATGTGAGACTAGGTGGTCATAAGGTTTTGGGGGTGCAGTGAGTTACTTCAAGGGGGGGGCCAGTAATTGTTGATGTGTGTCTTTCAATACATTGTGGTAAAGGAGCTATATTAACTTGTGAATTTTTGCAAGAACATTGTGTGCAAGCAAGGCATTCCAAGGCAAGCTAGCAAGGGTGAGTACCAAGCTTGGGAGAAGGCTTCCTGGGCTTGTGTAGCTGTCTGAGCAACCAGAGGATTGAGGTTGGAAGTTCTCTCAACCCTCCTTTGTCAATTCCTAGACTAGGCTAAGTACAACTTAGGTGTGGTAATTAATTAGGGCAACGTCAGGCACGAATCAAGTCCAAGAGAACTAATCAACTAAGTGCAAGCATTAAGTAGGTCTTAAGTGCGAAAACCCTAAGAAAAAAAAAAGAGTAAACTTGAATCGATCAATTAAAGTGCAAACTTCACTTAAGTATTCCTGACGACGTGATCTTGAACAAGGGCATAACATAATAATCAACTAAAAAGAACAAAGTGATTGGTGCCAATTAACCTGCAACGAGAGTGTACTTGGGACCAAGGGGGTAGATAAACCAGGCATATGAACCTCAGGTCAGGCAGACACTTAGGCCGAGACAGACAAAGCCTCAGATCTTCCGAAGCCAGTGTCAATCACACTGCTAGGTCTTGGGCCCAGCAGTTGAGTGATTACCCATACACTCCCCGATCAGAAACAAGTGATTTTGAAAATGTCCTATAACATGGAGAGACCAGTAGGTAGTTCAGGGGTGGCGTACCTAGAAAAGCCAGAAGGACCTTACAAGACTCAATTGGAATACATCAGGACTAATCATCTAGGTGCTCGCATCTATGAAGACGGCCTGAGAAGATCTGTGGTCCAGATTAAGAACCCCGATCAACCCCATGGATTAGAACACCCGGTAGTCAAGTTCGAAAATGGAGCATACCTAGATAAAGAGGGGACTATTTATGTAGTCACCACTCTTCCTGATAGAACAGACGAGTTTGGAAATGTGATCGCAGAGACCGACATGGGGGATATAGAGCAAGGGAACTTAGAGAGAGAGCCGAGGACTCCTCGTGGTAAATCAGTCTTGACCAGGATTATGACTCCAGAGTGGATTTCCCAGGATAATAAAAGCATAGATTTGCTTTTAAACCATGAAACTGATGAGGCCTTTTGGAGGTATAAGCCTACCCAGCCTCATGAAATAGGATCCCTCACAATCTATGAGTTTAAAGACCCTGATAGCCCAGGCAAAGTAACCTACCTAGACAATACATCAGAGAGGATCTTCATGGTCACTGAGCATGGCAGACATGCCTACACATGGAAGGGTGAATTTGTTTTTCCCCAACCTCGGTCCAATGTGTCCTACAACCACCAAGGAGCTGGGACCTCCCAAGCTCATGGAGCTAAAAGAGATAGAAGTAGAGACAGACCTGAGGTAAGCTTTGCCAACTCCCTAGGAAGAGAAAGAATGAGGACCGGGACAGATAGAGAAGAAACAGAGAGACTTAGAGACCCAAGGTACCAGAGAAATGCCGATGATTTTACCTTGCCAAGGCCTAGAGAACACACTAGGACCCTTAGACCAACGCAACTGGTGAAGTCCATGAAGAATTACTTTGATGGCACGGGAGACCCTTACGACCATGTGGCAGAATTTAGGCAAGTCTTGAAAGCTGAACAGGTAGAGGACCTATTCACACAATATAATGCTTTTGGTCTAACCCTTAGGAACACTGCCCTTACGTGGTTTCAACCACTGAATGAGAGGCAAGAAGAACAACTCAGAGATCAGTTAGCCCGTAATGCTAGATTACAACGAAATATGGCTCTACTTCGATGCCACCTAGCGGCTGCACAAGAAGAAAACAAGAGATTACAGCAACAAAATCAAGACAACCTAGAAGCCGCCATAGAAAATACTCCAGGGGCACCCATCGACCCTCTTAACTTCCGGGCCATCCCTTCAGAAAGCATACAACAAATATTGGAAACCTATGCCAACCTCTTAGAAGCACATGATCAACTGGCCGACCAAGTAAAGGAATTACAAAGATCCCAAGTGCCTACACCACACCCACCAAAATCTACAACGATGGTCGATGCTGCTACTTCACCAGAACCTGAACCTTCAACGGCCAATGAGGTACTAGAGCTCCGACAATAGATTGCAGAATTAAAGATTAAGTTGCTACAATATGAACGACCCCCCTCTCCACCTGAGCAACCAACAGAGGAGGAGGCCATAGCTATCCCAGTGGAGGCAACATTTGATAATACGTATGAGCCTCAACCTTTTCCAGGAGGCACAATCACTGACGAAGGACAAGACACATACGAGGAACCCCCTCTGGCATGGATGAAACAGGTAGAAGAGATGGGGGTGACTCACGAAGAGCGTATCTCAACCCAGATGGTGGCTATGAAGACTATCGAGGAGACCATACTTCAGTCGGAATATTTTAAGCACTTGGCTACCAGGCGACTGATAACCAGCTCAGAATTACAATATAAACCATACTTTGTACTGTTGGCAGACTACAACGTCGAGATCAAACGTAAAACCAATAAGTACCCTACTTTCGCTACCCAATTTGAACCTGAGGACATTCTAGAGGACGCCCACAAAGGGAACATATACCAACCCACTTGGAGGCAAAAGTTACTAGAAACCTATCCGGAGATGCTACGAACATGGGATCATGTGCCCATGCACTTGAAGTATAACAATTGCTACAGGCCACTGCAACAGAGAAGATCATGGAAGGCATTTTCCATAAGGGTTAAGAACAACGCCAATTGCAAAGAATGGCTCAATTACCCTGCCATTGCACCCCCAACAGGCACACCAACAGTTCAATACATGATAGCTACCATCCGGCATTGGATGCCACGCCTACACCCTATGCCAGATGTCACCGCGCAGATGATGCTCAAAATTTTGGACATGATGCAAGTGGTGTTAAAGACTTTCCGAAATGTACGTAATATCTAGCCTCCAATTCCGGGCTTCATCAATGGTAACTATGATCTACTTTATCATATGAGCACGACCTCGAGTATCCGTGTGGCTTACGTGTGGCATGCACGAATAAGATATCTCCCTGCGTGTTACAAACAAACTTTTGATGACATGTTCACCACGGGGTTCTCGGAAGCACACTCAGAAGTATTCGTGCCCCGCCCAACTCATCTGCTCCAGTTATTCGCTTGCGAACAAACAATGCATTCAGAACTCTACACCACGCCACAACCTGATATGTCTGGCGCAATTAATTGGGACGCTCTGCAGAGAGATTTGGTCAGGGGACTACGCATCAAAGAACAGGAATTGGCAACCGACCTAGTGCAGCAATACATTCATCAAACCGTGGAGGAGATGTCTGTCAGAGGTGACAGACACTAGGGGGGCAGAGTATTGGCATCATATGGGAAGACGCCAAGTACAAGCATGTATGCAGATCTAGCACTGAGGCAACCCATCAATTTTTTCCAATCCTTACACATTTTAAAAGTGATTCTCATCACTAAAAACCATTGTAAATACCATTTCCCTTTTTTGTATCTCCATTTTGTACAAGCCGAGGAGTCCTCGAGCTTGAGGAGCCTTAGAAGTAGTTGCCTACCAATTTTCATATTTTTTAGATCTCGTTTGAACCCTCAAATAAGCCCTGGAACCTAATTTTTAACTAGGCCAGACACTAGGTCAGGACAGGGCCAAAGCTAGTCAAAAACTATAAATAGAGCTAGAGAGCTCATTTTTGGGGTAGCTTCTTGTAGTTTTGAGCTTGTATGAGAACTTGGCTGTAATAGAAGTGATTTCATTGCCTTACTCTCTTTGTTCTTGCCGTGTGTGCGCGTGTGTGTATGTGTGTGCATGTTAGTGGGCTTCTCACTCACACATTTGTGCCATCACTTGCTCTAGGTCTTCATACCATCCTCATGTCTTCCCAGATTGACATTAAAGGAGGTGCTACTCATCACTGAGCTACAACATAGCAGAGATTTAGCACCATGGACATATGGGATCCATGGTGTGTGGTAATCTAGAGACATATGGGATACCTAGACATTTAGGGTTTACACCATGGGGTAGGTTGTGCTTTGTTTATCCATTTTCCACTCCTTTTGTTGTAGCATTTGAGCTCCATTGTTTGGTTGTTTTGGTAGGGCCCTCCTCTTATTGTTGTAGTCCCTATTGTTGATTTTGAAAGTGTTCTTGGGTTTTGAGTGTCATATGTGCAAGCCATAGGGAAGGTCTTACTCTTTTAAAGAGCAGTGTCTAGTCCCTTTACATGGGGGCTTCAGAGCTAAAACATGGTGATACATCTTCACTTTAGTAAGATCTCTTTGATATGTAAAGAGTACACATGGCTTCAAGACTTGATGGATTTGGGAAGGTCCTACCATGTTTGCACATGGTGGTGTCTAATCCCATTACAAAATGGCCATTTGGTGACAATAAGAAAGCATACATGATTACACTCCACAAGCATAATGCTTTGGGCTTATTCAAATAGTGAATAAATGGTATATAAGCCTTTGGTCAAGCTGAACATTTAAAAAATACATCATGCATGATGTATTGTTATAAAAAAAATAAATTGATTCAATGCCACTCATTCGTTATTCTATCGAATTCTAAAGCACCCTTTAAAACAATGTATTTCTTCAAATATGGAACTTTGTGGGGCATACCAATGAGTTGTGCATATCGATTATGTTGAAGTCATAATGAGAATGGAGACAAAAGATACTTTGGATTTTATCAATGCCTACGCATATATAGGGGTCTCATTTGTGATTTCATAAGCACTTATGTCATAGCTGAGCCATTCTCAGTCTCCTTTAAGGAAAATTTATGGCATACAGGGATTAGGTAGAACAGGGCTGGAGAAGCCAATTTCTATACTCAATTTCCAAAGCAGTGCATCTGGAGCGTAGCATTCATCCGCATTGAATATCACTCTTGAATCAGGAAAAAGTTGCATCCTCAATGATCATGTATGACATCTGTATCATTCATTCACACGGCAGTGCGAACCATCAAGTGCCGTGCATCTCCCTGAGTGATGAGTGTGATCGCATGCATAGTGAGCTCTCTGTAGCTCATTCTTCTCACCATCATAGCTTTGACTTCACCTCATAGCTTTGACTTCACCTCATCTCTTGCAGAAAAGCACCATGAAAATGCCACGCTTTGGATGAAGGCTTCATAGAATGTCATATTTGACACCTTTCAAGTGTCTTCTCGAAATAAAACACCCATCTTGTCCGTCTCTTGTTGATGGCAAGGAAGCAGAACTTACCTTTTTGCCTACGCCTCAACTATGGCAGCAACACAAAGATGCATGAGTAATTTAGGAGGATCATTTGCACATCCTCTTTGTCCCCTCTTTTTTGTTGAAGCAGTTCCTGAGTTTGAATTCTGTATGGTGTTCCAAGTAGCATATAACTTCTTTGTTCTTTTGTTTCTCCTTTCATTTGTGAGTAGCAGATTGTAGATCTCTCAATCTTTAGTGTGCGACGTGATGTCCAGAAGCTATGACTCTTTCTGATGTGGAGGGTACAAACGACTCACTCTGTCTACACTGCATCAAGTCCATTGCATAGCTTCCTTTTGTAGCACTGTGAAGATGTGCATTGCACCTTGTATGTTTGCTTTTCTCTCTCACTATCTTGGACAAAATGGACCAATGCCTTCTCCTCCTTTGCGTCTAAATCACGCACAATCTTTGAGATCAGCTTGTCTCTGTTGCCAACACTTTCTTTCTGTTGAAGGCTATTCTCATACTACTGCCTGCTTTATTGGCATAGTCCTTGTACCTGTTCTATGAACTGAGAGAACTTGGAGAAAAGACTGTAGGGAAGCTTTCAATGTGAGTGCACCTACCCATGGTAGAGGCACATGTTGATTGGGATGGCAAGAATACAAAGCATAAGATGCTCTATAATCTTCTTTTCTTACCACTGCAGTCTTCTTTGTTGTGATAGTGGACTAAACTCAATCCCGTTTTTCTTGCATTAGAGCACAAAACCATAAGCGTAGATATGATGGATGCGCAATACCTTCTGCGCAATACCTCCTGCTTCTCTTTTTCAGAAGAATGGCGTAGCATCATCAATAGTCACTTTCGAGAAATGTCACAAGCAGTGCTGAGAGCGTTGCATCCCTTCTCTCTATTGTTGTTCCCATGGCTATGGTAGCACCCAGAAGATCCCAATAGTGCATGCCTTCTCCCTACAGCATGTGTGCAATCTCTTTGTGGTCTATAGTCAATACCTTATGCATGCATATGAAGCAGCCTGCCTCAGGCCTGACCTCTACACTTTCTGAGGCAATGTAATCTTGACATGTGCATTTCAGTCTGAATTTGTCTCTCAAAGTATGAGACGACTATGTACGTACTTAGTATAGCAAGAGAACAATTCGAGAGCTTGACTCTGATGCTCTCTGAGTCGACTTAGTTCTAGTGGTTGCCTATATATTGTGCCCACGACAAAACATATTGACAACAACATGTGGGATGCGCTCATATCAGATGGAGTGCACATCAACACTGCATGTGGACCATCTAGCTACTGGTGAGGCAAAAATGCAAATAGCACCAAAAAAGGGAAGCAAAGGATGCAAACTACTTAAATGGTTATTCAAAAGGTCAAAACTTCAATATAAATCCATAAAGTACCGAGACTAATTTATTAAAGAAGAGAAATGAGTGAATAGTGCTTAGAAGCACTCTTGTTAAAGAAGTAGGGGAGGGAGGGAGGGATTAATAAATAAATACATGCTAATGAAGATAATGAAAACAAAAATCAACATGAAATGCTATCAAAACAATACCTATACTCTGATACCATGTTGAAATGAAAAAGGACTACTCCTACTCTACTCACATGCACACATCTAACAAGCTATGGAGGAAGGAACAAAAGATAACAAAACATGATGAATGAATTAAAATAGAAATGGAAATGACTTACATGAGATGCTCTATGAGCATGGAGACTCCATGATGAGTGTAAGCACACTCTTGGCAATGGGCTAGAGTGAATGAGCTTGTGTGGAGTGAAGGAGAGGCCTTGCTTATATGGAGTTTGGGAGAATTCCCTTGCATGTGGTATATATGTGTTGAATGAAAATGAAAGTAAGTTGGGACAAAAGGGTGGAGCATGGAACTCTCAACATGTTGAAGATAGAGCAACAGTAGGTTGCTTCTTGGAAGACCATGAAATGGGCTTATCACCTGCAAAAGAAAGATATCCAAAAGTACTCCTTCTGTCATCCTTACAACCTACCCAATATGCATCTGAGTATAGATTGATGTCCAAATCTGATGTGTATGGGAAGTAAAGACCGAGTACCCTTGAGATACTTCAAAATCCTTTTAGAAACTTCCAAGAGAGGTGCTCTAGGTTTATGCATGAATTGACTTAGAACACTTACTCCATAAGCTATGTCAATCCTTGTCAATGTTGCATAGTTTAGACTTCCAACTATGCTTTGATATCCTGCAATGTCTTCAAGCAAATCACCTTCATGAACACTCAATTTATGATTTACCTCCATAGGGGTGCTACCTATCTTTGCATTCTTGAGGTGGAACTTCTTCAACATGTCCTGCACATATTTCCTTTGAGTAATGTAAATTCGAGAATTTTTATAGACTAATTCAAGTCCAAGAAAGTACTTGAGAAACCCTAGGTCACTGATTTTGAACTCCTGCATCATTTGGTTCTTGATCTGATGCCATTGGCATCAATCAATACCTGTAAGTATGATGTCATCAACATACACACATAAATATATCATTTTTGAGTTACTTCTCTTGACAAACAGAGAAGAATCTGCCTTGTTCATTATGAATCCTTGATCTTGAAGGTAGGTAGTTAACCTATGGTTCCATGCCCTAGGTGCCTGCTTCAAACCATAAAGAGCTTTGTTCAATTTGAACACATAATTTACCTTGCTTGGGTCTTCATAACCAGGAGGTTGATCCATGTAAACCTCGTCTAAAATCTAGCCATTTAGAAAAGCATTCTTCACATCTACTTGATACATATTCCAATTCCTAGATGCAGCCACACTTACCAATACTTTGATGGTTGGCATTTTAGCCACAGGTGAAAATTTCTCTTCATAATCAAATCCTTAGGTTTGTGCTAAACCTCTAGCCACAATTCTAGCTTTATACCTATTTATGGATCCATGTGAGTTCCTTTTGATTTTGTAAATCCATCTAGAACCAATTACCTTCATTGATGCCTTCTTGTGTACTCGTTCCCAAGTATCATTCTCTTGGAGTGCTTCTATTTCATTATTCATAGCCTCCTTCCATTCTACCTTGGTACTCGGTTCTTCAAATGACGAAGGTTCTTCAAGTGATAAATCTTTAGCAAGATAAATGGAATGCTTACTAACTAATGAAGTATCATACCCATATCTGATTGGTTTCTTACTCTCTTTGTGATCTCCTTAGAGCTTGGCTAGATGATTCAGGTAAGTCTTCCAACCTCTTCATCTTGGCCTTACCCTTTGATTTCCATGCTTTGAACTCTTCTAGGTTGATGGTGTCCTCATCGAATGATTTTATGTCTTCAATTGTGCTTGGCTCTTCCTTGGTGAGACTTGGAAATTCCTCTTCCAATCATATGGAAACTTAACTTTCCTGCATTTACTTTCAAACCAAGAATCATCTCATCAAACACAACATCTCTACTGACCATAAATCCTTTGTTGGATGGATTATAAAATCTGTATCCTTTTTTATTTAAATCATACCCCATGAAGATTCATTTCTCTGCCTTAGGGGCTAGCTTACCTCTAATTTGAGATGGAATATGCACATAAGCAACACATCCAAATATTCTAAAATGATCAAGTGATGGCCTCCCACCATGCCATGCTTCATATGGGGTCATCCCATAAAGTGATTTGGATGGCAACCTATTAATAAGATAAGTGGCAATAGAAACACTCTCTGCCCACAAATAATTAGGTAACCTTTTTTCATTAAGCATTGATCTAGTAGTTTCCACAATCAACTTGTTTCTCCTCTCTGCTACCCCGTTTTGCTCAGGGGTATACCTTGTAGTAATCTCCCTTTTGATATCTTTGTCTTGCACAAATGCATCAAATTCATTGAAGTATTCACCTCCTCCATCGGACCTTAATCTCTTCAGACTTCTTCCTGTTTGGTTTTCCACAAGTGCAAGATACTTCTTAAAGCAATCGAAGACTTCATCTTTATGCTTCATAAAGTACAAGATAGTCCACCACTGAAATCATCAATGAATGACACATAATACCTTGAGCTTGAAATTGAAGGGTCCTTGCTTCGTCCCCACACATCTCTGTGGAAAAGTTCAAATAATCCTCATGGATATAGCCTTTCTTTGTAAAAGGTAACCTGTGTGATTTACCAAATTGACAAGCACCACATTTATAGATCATATGTTGCTTGGATACATTAGGTATCCCAAGCACACATTGATCTTTACATATCTGCTTCAAGGTTCTCTCATCAATGTGCCATAATCTTTTATGCCAAATCTCAAGCTCTGACAATGTTTGATCCTTGTAATTATAAAGTGCAATGTTTCTAGTGTCCTCAAGTTCAAATGTAAATAATCTACTTGTTTTTCCTCCCTTGGAAATTCTCTTGAATCCATGTTGGGGGTCCTCCACAAAGGCTCCATATTTGTTGAACCTAACCTGCAAACCCTTCTCCACTATCTGTCCAACACTCATCAAATTCTTGGTGATTGTAGGTACATAAAAAGCCATGTTCAACAGATTTCTATTCCCATCTAAGTTTTGGCATTTCCTACCTTGACCATAGAATGCTTAGTGTCATCACTTGTCTACGCTTGGTGCTTTCCCTTAGGCTCCTTAAGATCAGAAAGAAGAGCTACATTGCCTGCTACATGGTTTGAACAACTTGAGTCAATATAGAAGAGGTGCTCATCATTCATACCTTGTTTTGAATTCATATTCATAATGAGAAGAGAATCTTCTTGATCCTCTACATAATTGTTGAAGTCCTTTCTTGATTTGTATCCTCCTTGATAATTTTTGTTGTAGTTGTTGTTGTAGCCATGGTTGTAGCCTTGAGTATGTTGAATCTTCCTCTTGACTGTGAGTAGCCACCTCTTTGAAATCCTCTTCCTCTTTGATTCTTGAAGTTCCTATAGCACTCATCTGTAGTGTGATTAGACAATCCACATATGTTGCATTGGGAAGAGCTGAAAGGTCTCCCCCTACCTTGTTTACCTCCTCTGCCCCTTCCTCTTGAGTTCCTACCTCTCCCTGTATAGTTAGCTTGAGAACTAGTACCTTCATCTTCTACTTTCATGCTCTTCCCTTTATATTTAGACTTTCCTGTATCTGTGTATAGGGTAGAAGAGTTGTTACCTCTTGATGGTTCTCCATTTTTGTTGAGTTTGGCTTCATGGGTAAAGAGTTGTCCCATGAGTGTGGTAAGGTTTGGAATCTGCATGTCCATGTAAAGGTCCATAGCAATTGTGAAAGCTTCCCACTTATCATCTGCCTTGATGCCATTGATTATTTGTCTTCGTTCCTCTTCAATCTCCTCTCCTATGCTTGCCAATTGGTCAGCCACATCTTTAACCTTGGTCACATCCTCTGAAACACTCTGCTTGGGTTGCTTCCTTTGAGTGGTAAACTCAATCCATAATTGATTTTTTCTAGCTCTTGTGTTTGAAGAAAGATATGAAGACAATGTTTCCCAAGTCTCTTAGGACTTTTTATAGTTTCTAATGTGAGGAAGAAGGAACTCAGAAATAGATTTAAGTAGATATGACCTTGCTAAAGCATCTTTGGTACACCATGAGTTGAGTCTTTCAAGCTCCTCTCTTGTAGGTTGACCTTTGCTTCTAAAAATGGGCATCTCCTCATCTCTTGATATGTATCCATAGAGACTCCTTCCTTCTACATATGTCTTCATCCTCAAGGAACATGCTTGATAATTATTCCTATTAAATTTATCAATAAAAGAAGGGAAACCATCTCCCATTTTACCTCAACTTGCTCTGATACCACTGTTGGAAGAGATGGATGGATACCTCAAGGAAGTGAGGTGGTACTGCCAAAACCTGCTTTGTAGCTTCCCTATTTCACTTAAGGGTTATGTAGTAGGCCCTTTTAGATTTCAAAGGAAACCAAATAAGTACCTATGTAATTTTGACTTGATGCTTCAAACAATTAGATCAAAACAGATAACTTCACAACTAGCTAGTGATCAAAAACTTGCTATTTTGGCCTTGACACTTGCTGGATCTTTTGCTTAGTGCTCACAATAGAGTAGAAATTGATCAAAATCCTTTTGAGGGTATCTACTTAGTTTACATAGCTAATTATTACAAGTGGAATCATCTAAAATGATGAACTATGTACTGAGCAATCAATTTAACAATCAAGAGCTTACCCCCGACTTTTTAGGAACTGAGCAAAGAATGGCCAGAGAGCACTTGGATGCGGATTTTTCCAAATTGGCTGAAGGAAAAGACTTGAAATTTTGATAGCTTAGAGTAAACTTTGAGCTGGTTCCAACAAGTTATAGAACATGAAAAAGGAGGGAGAGGTCACTGAGATATGGTCATGCAAAGTTCATTGTTTTGAGTAGACATAGCAGAGAAGTCATTAGATGTGATCAATGAAGTGTATGTATTATAACACATGATTTTACAAGATCATTGGCATTATAATGATACCCAATGATAGTGGGATGAGTAGGCTATGAAGTAGAATACTCCTACAAATGCTCTATGGAAGAGCTCTCAATCAGGCCATATACCCGCGACTCTTACAAGCACTTTTTATAATGATTTCATCATTCAAATTTGAATTTTAATTCAAATTTGGCTCCATCTAAAAGTAAATCCTATGAATAAGGAGTTATTCTCTCTTGAGAACTCTTAACTCTTTATTCTTCTAACTCCACGAAATGAATGGGATTACAATATTCTCTCAAGAACTTATCTTCTACAAGTGGTAAATGATCTAGCATTACAAGCAATGGTTCACATGATTCAATAATTGGTTGCACATATTTCCTTTCAAGCCTAGCCAAGTGTGAAGGCTTGTGTACTGGAACCAACATCCTTCATCTTGGTTACATAATCAGCTACACTTTGCTTTGTTTGCTTCTTCAAGGTTGTGAACTCCATCCAAAGTTGGTTCTTCCTAGCTCTTGTATTTGATGAGAAATATGAAGAAAGTACTTCCCAAGTCTCTTGGGAGGTCTTGTGATTCCTAATGTGAGGTAATAAGAAATTAGATGTTAAGTATATAAGACTTGGCTAGAGCATCCTTTGCACACCATAGCCTTTCTTGCTCTTCTCTTGTAGGTTGATGTTTACTTCTCAATATTGGCATTTCCTCATCTCTAGAGATGTATCCATATAAGCTTTTTCCTCGGAGGTAAGCTTGCATCCTTAGGGAACATGCTGGATAGTTGCTTCTATCCAATTTGTCAATGAATGATGGAAATCCATCTCCCATTTTGCTTGTTGTTGGTCCGATACCACTGTTGGAGGAGATGGTGGATAGATTCTAAAGATGAAGTGGTGCTGCAATCTCTTGCTTCACAAGATCCAAGAACAAGTTTTGGAGATCATAGTAGACCCCTTGAGCTTCCAAACAATCACAAATAATCACCTATGTGCTTTGGATCATGGTCCTCTAATCAATGGATCAAAACAGATGAGTAGAAACTTCAAGCAAGAGTGTTAAGACTTGCTATTTTAATCTCTGCACATGTTCAGTAAAATGAACAGTGCTCTCAACCTTCTAGAAACTGGCTAAATTCCTTTTGGGAGTATCTAATTAATTTAGATAGCTACCAATAATTAGTTATTTCAATAAAAAAGATCAACTATACACTGAGAACAATACTTAGAAAGTTGAAAGATTAACCCGACATTTTTGGGGTGCTACATATGCAAACCAATGAGGATAATGCAAAGATATATCGAGATTGAGAAAAGAAATGATCATGAAACTTTGTAGATATGAAGTAGATAGTGTGCTGAATTTATAGCAAGTTAAACCACATCAAATGATCAACTAGGCACTAAGAACAAGCTCTAAGAAGTTCACTGTTTTGAGATGATCATAGCAGAGAAGTGAAGTAGAGAAGTGATAAATGTATATGTATTAACTCACATAGAATACAAATGAAATTGGCAATGTAAAATTGCACAATGTGAGGGTATCATAGAGCTATGGAATGAGCTCTCTAATCACAAGAAATCCCTCTCAATTGATCTCCAAATTGGGCTCTCCTTCCTTGCACGATTTTGATCCAATTTAATAGCTAGAGTTGGAGCCAACTTTTGAATTCAAATTCAATTTCTCACCATAAAGTGAGTCCTAATCCTTATGCTTTACTTTCGCATATATCAACTACCAAGAATTCAAGATTTGATTCCTCCTAACTCCACATGGGATTAGTGCAATTAACATATACAATTTTACAAGGATAAAAGTAAATGACTTTTACAAGAGAGCAGTCATATGTGACTATATGAGATGAATGCTAATTCTTCAAGTATGTAGGCTTGGGCTCATTTGTACCAACAATCATTTGTTTCTACTGAGAATCAAATAGCAGACATTATGACAAAGGCACTTGATGGGATATAGCTATGCAAATTCAAATCTATGGCAGCTATTCAACCTATCAGAGAATCAAGACTCATGCATACTTTAGCTTGAGGGGGAGCTATTCAAACATAAAGCTTACACTATGCTTGAGGAGGATTATCTCTACATCATCTTTGGACTGTGTGAAAGACAACCATTAAAGATTTTTTTAGTTATGCTCATTTATTGTATTTTTTCTAAGGATCTTTTATGATCATCTACCCAATGTAAAAGCCTAGAGCTTTACACTTGTAAGAGGACAAAGAGAAGAGTCATTTTCCATGAATTTGAGGTAGTTGAAGCCAATAAATCAATCCAAAAAGTAGATAAAATTAAATCTTCGTCTTGACTTCAAATTCAAATCCTTGTAAAAAAGGTGTGGAACATTTTGAGAGTCTATATAAAGACTCTCAAATCCATTTTACATTAACATTGAAGCAATGTGCATACACTTTGGCCATCATTGTGGTGCCCCTTCATTTCTCTACACCTTCTTCTTCAACAATAGTAAACTTGCAAAGGCTCATGCTCTCTCTATAATCAATGCCATATGTCTGTGCATATCCTTTTGCTACAAATCGTGCTTTCTACCTACTTATGCTACCGTCAACATTGTGCTTTACCTTGTAAACCCACTTACAGCCTATGGGTTTCTTTCCTTGTGGCAATGGAACCAGCTTCCATGTATCGTTTCCATAAATTGTAGCCATCTCCTCATCCATGGCTTTTTCCAATCTGCATTTCCAATTGCATCTTCAAAACAAGAGGGTTCAACATCTTGTATTACCTTTGTCATGTAGGCGCAATGACAAGCCATGTAACTATCATATGTCAATCGTTGCACTAAATTTCACATCCTCCTAGATCTTCTTGGTCTTGGGTCACTTCTTCTTGTATCATTTGCATGTGCCTTTCTTACTCTTGGAGTCTTCATAGAGGGCAATCCAAGTTTCTCATCGAGGCTCTTTTCTGAATAGTGTTAATCTATATCAATGTCTTCAAAACCTATAGATGTTTTAGTACCAGCTGAAAGCTTTTCTTTACTTACATTTCTTGTATGCACTTGATGAATTTTCTGGACTGAAATTTCCATGAAATCTTCCACTCCATGGATTTGATTTGGAACTATTGCTTGATGATGCATCTAGTCCACTCAAAACTTGAGATTCTGCACTTGAATTTTCAGCATTTTCTTTGTCATTTGGTTGATTATTAAGTCCATCTTTGGTATTTTCTTAGAAGCTTTGCATTTCATAAAACAACACATTTTGGCTTACCTTCACCTATCGTGTGAGTGGGTTATAACATTTATATCCCTTTTGGTCAAGGGAGTATCCAATGAAGATACATTTTTCTACTTTTGGATCAAGCTTCATCCTCATCTGGCTTGGAACATGTACATATGCAATACAACCAAAAACTTTCATATGTGATAAGTTTGGCTTTTTACATGTGAACTTCTCTTTAGGTGTAACTTGATGTACAACAATAGTCAGAGTTCTATTTATGATGTATTCAATAGTGTACACAACTTTTGCCCAATAATAATGAGGCATATTCTTCTCAGCCATCAAAGCTCTTGCTATTTTTGCAATACGTCTATATTTGCATTTAGCAATGCCATTCTGTTGTGGTGTGTGCCTACATGAAAAGTGACGTCAAATTCCATGACTTTTTAGAAAGTTGCTAAATTGATTTGACATATATTCACCTCCTCCATCAGAGCTTAATTTTTGATTATACTTCCTTGCCTCTTTTTCCACCATAGCTTTAAAATTGTGGAAGTGAGTGAACGTTCACCTCAATCTTCTCTTTCATGAAATATATCCATACTTTGCGTGTTTGGTCATCAATGAAAGTAACATAAAACCTACAACTACCCATAGATGTGGTCTTTGCAAGACCCAAAACATCTGTATGTACTATTTCTAGCACATTCTCACTAACATGGTTGTCATGCAAAAATGATGCTCTTCGCTGTTTGCCAAATCGACATGCTACACATACCTTTTGCATTCCTACAACTTTGAAATTTGGTAGTCCAATGAAAATTCCTTTGATTGCATGAATTTCAGCCTTTACAAGTTTGCATGTCCAATTTTTTTGAGTTAGATCTCTATATTAGTAATAAATCCTACAATTTTTGCAAACATGGCTGCATTCATTTCAAGAATTTTCACATTTAGGGTGAACATCCTACCCATTTTGTTCCCTTTGGAAATCAATCATCCATCTTGTTTGTACTCTTCTACATATAACCCATCAGCATTGAACCTAACTTGTAATCCATGGTCAACCATTTGTCCAATAGAAACTAGATTCTTTGTCATACTATGCAACACATCAGCAAGATGTTTTACCTATCCTTCCTCCATAGACAATGCTATGTTTCTTGTATGCTCGATAGGGTGTGATGTGTCATCACTTGTTTCAACATATCCAAGAACCGGAAGATTTTGCAAACTAGTAAACCATTCTGCATGACTGGTCATGTGATTTGAAGCACTTGAGTCAACATACCAAACATTACCATTTGCTTTGGAAACATCAGTAGCCATCGTATTCATCATATGATGTTGAACCATGAAAAACTTCTCAGAATCATCTGCACTTGTGGATTGCATAGTTTTTTTTGCTTCCTTCTGTTATTTTGATTCTTCAACATGCAATCACATTCAAAATGTCCAAGTTTACCACAAGTCCAGCATCCTTTATTGTCATTATTTGAATCATTTCTTTGAAAACTTATATGGCCTCTTTGGCTCCCCCTGCCTCGAAACTGTCCTCTACCTCCTGCATGATTTTGATGTTGACTTTGGCCTTGGTTACTATCTCTTCTTACACTTCTAAAACCTCTACCTCTACCAGAGTAGAATACCTCCTTAGAACTAGGTTTTCCTTGGGAGTTTGAGTCCTCACCAAGATTCTTTTCTTCAATAATCAACATGAACATCAGATAAAAAAAAATCTGAATATTTTCATTGGTCTAAATAGAAGTTCTTAGCTTCTTATTTGCAGCTTCTAAACTGCAAAGGCACACTTTGACCTTATCATTGTCATCTACATTCATGCCAATAGATATTGGCCTTCTCCATGAGCTCTCTACAGCCACACTGGCTCTGATACCATGTTGTGAGGGAGGAGATAAGGAAGAGAGCTCACACACACACTCTCTCTCACAATCAAAGAGGAGCACACACAGATTGAGGCAAGGAAGAATAAACTTCTTCTTCTTCTTCTTTTATTACATAAAAGGAATGTACAATAATAGCCTAAAACAACAATACAACAAGTGCAATATATAAAGAATAGTACATAAGGAAAATCCTAATGTCCGCAAATGAGTGAGCTAGCAAGCAAAAAAATGTGCCATCACTCTTATTAGATAAATCTAGTAAATCTCAATGACTATCCCTCACATATACTGGGGTGATTACTATACATGTCAGAGAAATGAAAAAGTGATAGGTGTCATCCTGGAACATCACATGTTGAGCTTGATATCTCAACATGATTCATAGAAGAAGATAATCCAAGATCAATGCAATTAGGGGCATAAGCATCCTTGGGACGCAAACTTATCCTTTCACTTCCTTTCTTACTTATCTTTGATGCACCTTACTTCCTACAATTGTCTAACATCCTGTTCAATCTTTCTAAAAATCTGTCAAAATGTAACTATATATTGGTTGAGTTAGTGTATTTGAAACATGGTTTGGGCTAGTTCTACCATCTTCGCACAAAGCTTAGTCCTTTCCATTTCTAAGTCACCTCTAGGATAACACTTATAAACTCTACCACATTTTTCCATCTTGTATCTTGGCCTGCTATGCCTTGAACATCATGTTTAGATCTTCCGGAGTAGGATCTGCTAGGACTGATCCTACTTTGGGTGGTGGTGGTATGGTAGGATAGGTTTGGTGTCATGAGGGTGGCAGGGGTTTGTTTGAGGAGATGGTGGACACCTTCTAAAGATGAGATGGTGTTGCAAATTCTTGCTTCACACCAGCCAAAAATAAATTAAGAAGTGCAAATTAGACCTCTTGAGCTTTCTAGGAAGCATAAATAATCACCCAAATACTTTGGGAGATCATCCTCAAATCATTGGATCAAAAAAGATTAATTAGACTTCTCACTATGCACCAAAACTTGCTATTTTGGTCACTACACCTACTTAGAGAAATGAATAGTTCTCATTCTCTGCTAACAATTGAACAAAATCCTTTTGGGCATATCTAATTAACTTGGGTAGCTAGAATGAGGTAACAAAAAATTAGATATTGAATTGAGTATGTAAGACATGGCTAGAGCATCCTTTGCACACCATGCAGATAGTCTCTCTTGCTCCTCTCTTGTACGTTGGTTTTTGCTTCTAAAGGTTGACATGTCTTCATCTCGAGATATGTATCCATACAAGCTTCTTCCTTGGAGGTTGTTGGGGCTTCACTCACTAATTAGGCATGGATATATGAAGGCATATGGAGACATATGATGGAGGAAAGAAGAAGTGAAGGAAAGACCTACAGAAAATCAAGCCTAAGTGAAGGGACAATTTCACTATTGTAAATTAGTTCAAAATTAGAGTCTAGATTTGTATTTGATCTTTAGAACTTACGAGCTCAAGTCTAGATGAATGTAAACCATAGGTATATAAGTTAATTTGAGTCAGAAACATGTATGTGTGAACTCAATTTTGTAATCTGAGTGAGTAGAGAAAAGTCGTGTAATTTCTGAGAGAGATGGTGAGAGAAAACTTCTGAGTCTGAGAGAGTTTTCCATGGCTGTGAGCAAAATTAGGCCAAGCCATTTTGTACACATCTTCTCTGATAATCAACACATGTTTGTGTAGAAGGATTTAGTCTAATTCCTCTTGTACATTGAGTTCCAAGTCATTTCATATGACTGTGTAAGGTAGTTGACAATTACGACTTTTCTGGCGCACATTTGACTGATCTTCTGAAGGTCAAATCTCGAAGCGTGGTGTAAAGTTTTTGATAAGTAATAGCTCGTTGGAAAGCTATTATCCTCAACTACATTTGGTCAAAAGATCTTTGAGAAACGGGACGTGTACTCAGAGAAATCAGCTTAAGAGTGGAGGTATGTCAAATCGATGAAGTAAATTTTTCAGTTTTCAGACATAGTGGAAAGTTGAAGCTAAATCAGAAGATTTTAAAGTTATTACTTGAAAGTTTTGGTTATTATGTGTTGCTTAACATTAGCAAGAACATTCTTTAGCAAGTGATCAAAAGATTTTGCAAAGATTGAGCTAATACAGGTCAGATTGAAGGATTGAAGAAAAGGCGCAGATTTCTGTGAAGTGAAATTTTGATTTTCACTAAATTCAGAGATGAATATTTACAATGTGAGTTTTGCTAAGCTAATGGTGGTTATGGAGGTCTTCTAATACCACATTAGTTTGGTTCTTGTGGTGTTTTATACACCAACAAGTGGTATCAGAGCAGATAAGGTCCTCGAGAGTAAAAGGAGTGCAGATATAAGAAGATTTGAAGAGTTCTTTATCAAAGAAGGAGGAAGCTGAGGTGTTCAACAACAAAAGTCATCAGAAGGCTACTTCGAAGTCACTTCTAAGGGTAAAGGTCTACAAAAGGTATCATTCTTTAACCTTACACTTACAGGTTGAAGCAGAAGCAAAGATACCATGGCAGATCATGTGTCCATTGACAAATTGGACAGAGATAACTATCCTGCTTGGGTAATGAGGATGGAGGCCTTACTTATGAGTAAGGACTTAATGGTATATGTGACAGGTGAAGAGGAGAAGCCTAAATTTGAAGATGAAAGTCATCCAAGAAAGGAAGAGCTAGAAGCTTTGAAGCTATGGCAGAAGAGAGATGCAAGTGCAAGAGCTTATATATACAACACTATTACAGATCATTTGTTGCCACATATCAGAGGTTTAGAAACAGCTGAAGATATTTGGAATGCTTTGGAAGACCACTTCCAAAATACCACTAAAGCTAGGAAAGCTAGCTTATGGTCAGAGTTCACCACATTCAAGAAAAAGCAAAATCAGAATATTAGTGATTATGTCACTAAGATGAAAGACTTGGCAGATAGCCTTGGATCTATTGATGAGGACATTGAAGATCATAGGTTGATAGCTCAATTACTTGCAGGATTAAGAGGTGATGAGAGATGGAAGCCTTTTGTACTTTCAACAGAACTTTCATTAAACCATTATGTGCCAGAATTAAATCAATTACTTGGATTGATGCTCACATTTGAACAAGACTTGAAGTCAGATGGAGACAAAGGTCAAAGTTCTGCAATGTATGTGAAGAATAAAAAGAAAGGAGATAAAGGCAAAGCAAAGGATGAAGAAGAGTCAACAACTCAAGCAAATTATGCAAGAGGAAGAGGTTTTGGCAGAGGTAAAGGTCGAGGTAATGGAAGAGGTAGAGGTAATCAGAACAATAACAAGAAGACATGTTGGATTTGTGGATTGAGCAATCATCTAGCATATGATTGTTGGCACAATCAACAAGGAGCAAGTCAAAATCAGAACAACAATGGCAGAGGAAGAGGTGGAAGGTTTCAGAATCAATTTCAAAGAGGAAGACATAATTCAAGAGGAAGTTTTGGTAGAGGTGGTGGAAGAAATTGGAATCAGAACCAATCATACAACACTACATATTACAATTATGCAAATGATACACAGAATGACAACCATACAACACTGATGATGAATTCAATTAGTTCATCAGAGAAGGAAGATCTCAAGGTATTCTATATTGACTCTGGTTGTTCAAATCATTTATCAGGTAATATAGAATTATTGTCAGAATTGGAAGAAGGCAATTCAAGTCATACAGTACAAACAGGTGACAATACAAAACATAATGTGCATTCAATTGGAAAGGTGAAGTGCAGGAGTGGAGCTGATTTATTAACAAATGTTTTGTATGTTCCAACAATACCAAAGAATCTGATTAGTGTTGGACAAATAGTGGAAAAAGGTTTTCAAGTCAGATTTACAAATGAAGGGGTATTTGTTGAAGATCCAGAGGATGCATACAAACCCATTGTTTGTGGTAAGAAGGAAGGTAGACTTTTTACTCTCAAAGTGCAAGGAAATGTTGGTCAAGCCCTAATCACACATGGTGATGAAGTAATTACAGAGTTAGATCTTTGGCATAAAAGATTGGGACATTTCAATGAAAGAGGAATCAAAACTATGGTGGAGAACCAATCTGTATTGGGACTACCAAATGTGAAGAATCAACATATGATATACAAGTGTGAAGCTTGTCAGATGGGAAAAGCTCATAGACAACCATTTCAGAAGAAAGGATTCAAGCATGATGGTTTGCTTGAACTCATACATACAGATGTATGGGGGCCAACAAAAGAAGGTTCAATAAATGGATCTAGGTATTATGTTTTGTTTATTGATGATGCTACAAGGTGGATAACCCTTTATGTTCTAAAGGAAAGATCAGAAGTCTTTGGAGCCTTCAAACATTTTCATGCTTATGCAGAAAGAGTTACAGGTCACAAACTCAAGAGGCTAAGGTCTGATGGAGGGGGAGAATACTTCTCCCAAGAGTTTAATGACTATCTTTGGAATGCAGGTATCAAGAGAGAGATAACTTGCAGGTATACACCTCAACATAATGGGGTGGCAGAAAGGAGGAATAGAACATTGGTTGAATTTGCAAGAGCAATGTTAAAGGAAAAGAATTGCCCTAATTATCTTTGGGCTGAGGCTGTAAATACAGCCACATACCTTGTGAATAGGTTACCATGTGGAGCTTTGAATGGTATGACCCCTTATGAAGCTTGGTGGGGTAAGAAACCAACACTTGACCATTGTAAAGTGTTTGGGTCAATTGCCTATGCTTATGTGCCATCACAACTTAGACATAAGCTTGAACCAAAGGCAGAAAAATATGTGTTTATTGGGTATGATGAAAAGCAAATGGGTTATAGGCTATGGAGTCCTTTAACTAAACATTTTATTATTCCCAGAGATGTGACCTTTGATGAACAGAAGAGTTGGTATGCAGATAAAGAATGTGATCTTGAAACATTTGAAGAAGAGATAAGAAGGAGTGCAAGAGGTAAGTCACATATGCAGATAGATGGAGATGAAGAACATATGCAAGCAAGCACATCAAGAGTTGGATCATATAGAAGGAATGAAGATGGACCAATATTTGATGAAGAAGTACACCCAGATATACATGAAGAGTGTGAACCAAGAAGGTCAACCAGAATGAGGAAGCAACCTACAAGGTATTCATATGACACTTCTTACTTGACTCAGAAAAATTATGCTTACATGGTTAAGGAAGATGAAGAACCTCAAGGCTATGATGAAGCAAATGGTAAGAGACAATGGGAAGTAGCAATGAAGGAAGAGTTTGATGCTCTTGAAGAGAACAAAACTTGGGAACTTGTTCCAAAGCCTAATGGTAAGAAAGTGATTGGAAATAAATGGGTTTACAAAGTTAAGAAGCATGCAGATGGAACTATAGCCAGATACAAAGCTAGATTGGTGGTTAAAGGCTATGCTCAAACATTTGGCATAGATTATGATGAAACATTCAGTCCTGTAGCAAAGCTGTCAACCATAAGGACAATTATTGCTATTGCAGCATCAAAAGGATGGACATTGAGTCAATTGGACATTAAGAATGCATTTTTGAATGGATATATATCAGATGAGGTTTACATGGAGCAACCTCAAGGGTTTGCAGATCATAAGTTTCCAAATTATGTTTGCAGGTTGAGAAGAGCCCTTTATGGTTTGAAGCAAGCTCCAAGAGCTTGGAATTATAGACTTGTAAAGTATCTTAATGATCTTGGCTATCAAAGTTCAAAGGCAGATGCAAGTTTACTTATCAAAAGAACAGATGAAGGTATGATCTACATTTGTATATATGTAGATGATATTATAATTACAGGTACCTCAAATGAAGGAATCAAGGAGGTGAAGAAGCTACTTGAGAAGGAATTCAAGATAAGTGATCTAGGAAAATTGTCATATTTTCTTGGAATGGAAATCACTTATGCAGAACATGGCATTTATGTATCACAAGAAAGGTATCTCTTGAATCTTCTAAAGAAGTTTAACATGGACAATTGCAGAGAGGCATCTACACCATTAGAAGTCAATCATAAACTCAGTAGATATGATGGTGCAGAGTTCAAAGACATGAGGAAGTATCAATCTTTAGTGGGAAGTTTGATTTATGCAACTCTAACAAGGCCTGATCTTAGTTATGCAGTTGGTGTTCTTTCTCAATTCATGCATTGTCCAAAGGATCCACATTGGATTGCAGGTCAAAGAGTCCTTAGATATATCAAAGGGACTTTGAAAGAAGGATTGTATTATCCTTTTACATCAGATATAAGATTGAGAGCCTATAGTGATTCAGATTGGGCAGGAAGTCAAGATGACAGAAGGTCTACTCATGGCTACATGATATACATTGGAGATAAGCTTGTGAGTTGGTGTTCAAAGAAACAACACACAGTGGCCTTATCATCAACAGAAGCTGAATACAAAGGACTTGTGGAAGCAGCAAAGGAAGTCATATGGATGCAGACATTATTCAAAAGCTTGGAAATTGATCAAGGTATACCCATTATTCATGGAGATAACATGAGTTCATTATATCTTGCAGCAAATCCTGTATTTCATGCAAGGACAAAGCACATAGAGATACAGTATCATTTTCTTAGAGAAAAGGTAATGGAGAAAGAGATTGAAGTGGTGTACACTTCTACAAAAGATCAAATTGCAGATATTATGACAAAAAGCTTGGATGGAGTGAAGACAAGTAAGTTCAAGGAGATGGCAGGAATAAAAGAGAAGAAGATTATGTGAAGAAATCAAATCATGCTAATTAGTGATTGAGGGGGAGCTGTTGGGGCTTCACTCACTAATTAGGCATGGATATATGAAGGCATATGGAGACATATGATGGAGGAAAGAAGAAGTGAAGGAAAGACCTACAGAAAATCAAGCCTAAGTGAAGGGACAATTTCACTATTGTAAATTAGTTCAAAATTAGAGTCTAGATTTGTATTTGATCTTTAGAACTTACGAGCTCAAGTCTAGATGAATGTAAACCATAGGTATATAAGTTAATTTGAGTCAGAAACATGTATGTGTGAACTCAATTTTGTAATCTGAGTGAGTAGAGAAAAGTCGTGTAATTTCTGAGAGAGATGGTGAGAGAAAACTTCTGAGTCTGAGAGAGTTTTCCATGGCTGTGAGCAAAATTAGGCCAAGCCATTTTGTACACATCTTCTCTGATAATCAACACATGTTTGTGTAGAAGGATTTAGTCTAATTCCTCTTGTACATTGAGTTCCAAGTCATTTCATATGACTGTGTAAGGTAGTTGACAATTACGACTTTTCTGGCGCACATTTGACTGATCTTCTGAAGGTCAGATCTCGAAGCGTGGTGTAAAGTTTTTGATAAGTAATAGCTCGTTGGAAAGCTATTATCCTCAACTACATTTGGTCAAAAGATCTTTGAGAAACGGGACGTGTACTCAGAGAAATCAGCTTAAGAGTGGAGGTATGTCAAATCGATGAAGTAAATTTTTCAGTTTTCAGACATAGTGGAAAGTTGAAGCTAAATCAGAAGATTTTGAAGTTATTACTTGAAAGTTTTGGTTATTATGTGTTGCTTAACATTAGCAAGAACATTCTTTAGCAAGTGATCAAAAGATTTTGCAAAGATTGAGCTAATACAGGTCAGATTGAAGGATTGAAGAAAAGGCGCAGATTTCTGTGAAGTGAAATTTTGATTTTCACTAAATTCAGAGATGAATATTTACAATGTGAGTTTTGCTAAGCTAATGATGGTTATGGAGGTCTTCTAATACCACATTAGTTTGGTTCTTGTGGTGTTTTATACACCAACAGAGGTAAGCCTTCATCCTTAGGGACCAAGCTGGATAATTTCTCCTGTCCAATTTGTCAATGAATGATGGAAATCCATCTCCATTTTACCTTGATGTTGCTTTGATACCACTGTTTGAGGAGATGGTGGACACCTTCCAGAGATGAGATGGTGTTGCAAATTCCTGCTTCACACCAGCCAAACATAAACTGAGAAGTGCAAATTAGGCCTCTTGAGCTTTCTAGAAAGCACAAATAATCATCGAACTACTTTGGGATATGATCCTCAAATCATTGGATCAAAACAAATTACTTGGACTTTTCACTATGAACCAAAACTTGCTATTTTGGTCACTACACCTGCTCAGAGAAATGAACGATTCTCTTTCTTTGCTAACAATTGAACAAAATCCTTTTGTGCATATCTAACTAACTTGAGTAGCTAACGTTTTCAAGTTATTTCACTTGAAATGATCAACTATTCTCAGAGAATGATGCTTAGCAAATCAGGGATACATCCCAACATTTTCGGGTGTTGACAATATGCAAACCAGAGGGTAATGTTTTGCACATAACTCGAGAATGACATAGCCAATTAAAATAAAACCTTTTAGCAAAAAAATAGATGGGCTAATGAATCTATACCAACTTGAAGCACAACAAATGATCACGTACACACTGGGAAATGGATCAGGGAAGTTCATTGTTCTAAGTGATACATGATAGAGTAGAAGAGATGACATATGAGAAAACTATATGTATTAATGCACATACATTACATTGACATTGGCAATCAATGATTGAAAAATGTGAGGGCAATGGTAGAGCTATAGTGTGAGCTCAATATCCATTGTAAGTCCCTCTAAAATCTTTGCTATCTCTCCCATTCTCCATGCAACTAGATAGTATTCTTTATAGCATTTTTGTTGGAGCCAAGATTCAAATTTGAATTTGAATCTTTACATGTGAGTGTGGTTGACCTTCATTCATTACTTTGGTACCCAAATTTTGACTACTTTTTGAGATGGAGATCTTTGTTGTTCTTCTACTTCTTGCCTTGGCCTTCTCTCTTGCTTCTCTAGTAATAAGTTCGACAGCAATGGTTTGATTTGCTTCTCTCCCTTGCATACCTAGATCTGCTTTGTGCTCGAAACTACTTCCTTCTTGAAATTTGTATGTCTACTTGACACAATAGTTGTCTTGTACTGTTTCTCTTGCCTGTGTGGTTGGACTGCTACAGATGGCTAAGACTTCATACACAAAGGAAGTCTCAATGGGTCTCCGACTCTTTTGTTGGAGGTAGCATCCTTCTACATCATAGAGTTTTGGACACATGCAACATCTTCTTCTCTAAGATTAGTCCTAAGAGAATGTGTGACACCATGATCTGTGAGCATGCAGTTTTCTAACTCTAATGTAATGCATTGTTCATGTACCCAAACTTGAAGAAATTGATTTCTTAGGTTTAAGTTGACTAAATGGTCATAGATCCAATCTTGATCCAAGACAAGTGGCTCTCTAAAGTCCTCATCATGACACACTAGCATTTTGACTATTATTGGAACATCTTGAAGGTAAATGGGAAGTTCTACCTCGCCCAAACAAGGGGTTTCCACACCTCCCAATCCTATGAGATAGGCTTCTATGGGATTGATGTTCAACTGCAAGTCTTGGGAGTAGGAAAGTCTAACTACACTAGTTGTTGCACCTGAGTCAATCAATGCTCTCATAGTCCTTAAATTCTCTCTGTGTCCTACCTCTAATGTCACAAAGGGATGTCGGTCGATTATTTGAGAAGTAATTTTGCTCGATTTTTGGCACATCTCCATGTGATATTTTGGAGCTTTTGGGTTGACATCTAGGCCTAGTCACCTTAACTTATTTCACCTAATGTGCTCTCGAGCCTCTACCTGTGCTTCTTCTCTAGCCCTTATCTCTTCTTCTTTTCACTTGTTAGCAGTTTTGAGTCTCATTAACATATCCTCTGTAAGAGGTTCTTGATATAGCTTGACCCTACATCCACTAATATAGTTTGGCAAGATGTCACCTTCGAGAGTGGCCAATTGAACTGCACCACTAGTGGAAAGTCTAAATGCACGACCTCCCATCATCGGCCTCAAAGGCATCTCTTCCTTTCTGATCAGATATTGTGCACGTTGGCATGTGTCACATTTCTTCACATAGATATGTGCATCCATATGAAGAGTGAGCCACCAAAGTCCTGAGGATAGAATGGTCTTAATTACTCTATCAAGAACAAAGTGTCCACTTGCAACACTGTTGTGTGCAGTTTCTAACATTCTCAAATAATTTGATTCATGAATGCACAGTCTTAGGTAACCATCTTTGCCTCTCCGGTAGCTCACCAATGCACCTCCAACATTCCAAAGGCTCATGTGTCATGTCTTCAAAGAATTCTTGCGAAAGAGCTTAGAAGTATATGTGGATGATTTATGTGCTCATTCCCAAGAAAGAAGATACCACATCCTTGAGCTTAGACAAATCTTCAATAAGTGTAGAGAATATCAAGTGTGTTTGAAACCAGAAAAGTGTGTATTCATGGTGCATGAGGGTAAGATCTTAGGTCACATTGTTTCCAAGAATGGAATATCAACAGATGAGGATAAAGTAAGAGCCATAGCAGAGCTTGCAAGACCAAGGAATGTTAAAGAGGTAAAAGCCTTCATGGGCCATTGTGGATATTATTGTAGGTTTATTCACATGTATGCGATCATAGCTAAACCTCTTTATGCCTTTCTCACAAATTTTGAGTGGAACGATGAATGCAAAAATTCCTTCAATGAGCTGAAGAGACATTTGCGCACATCTCCAATATTGAAAACCCTTGATTGGAATAAACCATTCCATGTCCATGTAGATGCATCCAATCATGCGATCGGATGTGCGCTAGCACTACCCACCGGTGAAGGAAATGTAGATTTGTTGATAGCTTATGCTAGTAGACAACTAAATGCAGCTGAATGAAACTATACAGCAACCAAAAGAGAAGGCTTAGGCATGGTATATGCCATGAAGAAGTTTAGACACTATCTATTGGCCAACAAGTTCAAGTTTTTCACTGATCATCAAGCCTTATTATATTTGGTCAATAAACCTTGCAATACAGGATGCTTAATAAGATGGTTCCTCTTACTAATGGAATACAACTTTGAAGTTGTTGTCAATAAAGGTCGGACCCACCTTAGGGCAGATCACCTTTCTCACATCACTTCAGGAGAGTCCCCGCAAGGATTGTCTGATGAATTTCCCGATGCATATCTGCTCAATTTAGAATTTGTTCCTAAATGGGCAAATAAGTTGGCACCAATCCTAACCTTTGGACCTGCAAATAAGACTGTGAAAATGACCAAAGATGAAATTGTAAAATCACAAAAATATCAAATATTTGTAGGAAGCATGTACAAACAAGATACAGAGGGTGTACTAGCTTGTTGTGTTGAGGAAGACAAACATAGTATTTGGTTGCAACAAGCCCATGAAGGATTACTAGGAAATCACTATTCTAAACAACAAACATTGCAAAATCTAAAACGTTTAGGAGTGTATTGGCCTAGCATGGACAAAGAAATACATGAATGGATTAAGAATTATCCAGCATGCCAAGAGAAACCCCTAGTGGAGCATGCTACCCTTTATCACGTATCGTTAATTCCATATTGGACCACACCATTCGTAGAATTTATGAGATCGAGAACATTACCTTGCGAGGCTATTCTAGCAAGAAAAAGAGGCATGGAGAAAGAGGCTCAGGAAGGCATGACACGAAATGCAAAGATTCCCCACTCTATGGCAAAAGTCGTCTTGTGTTGATCTTTTGGGGCAATCGCTACTTGGTTGTAACGTGAAAATCCATCAAGAAAGCTATTAACGTGAAAATCCATCAAGAAAGCTATAAACTTCCTTGCCTGCAACACACTCCAATAAATGTTCAATGATTGGAACTGGATAACTATCTCTGAACTAGTCTTTCTCCTTGAGAAGTTCCTTCTTCTCTCTCTTTTAAGCGTTTTTCCTCTTCCTCTGCGACCTTGCACATCCACAAATGAGTATCTTCATTCATCTAGGATGGGTCAGGAGAACTTCCAGAATGCACAGAGATTGAATCTTCATTCGCTTTGTGGATAGGTTCCTCTGTAGGGGTGGTACATCTCTGAAGGTGTAATCCTTCAAATTGACCTTAGTGGTGATCCTTACGTGCTGTAAGTACAAGGAGTTGGTTCCCCAATCTTGCACTATTTGCAGTTGTCGAACAAAAGGTCTTCCTAGGATCATTTCATAGACATTATTTTTGCCAAAGTCACATATAGCAAAGGTGTGCTCAACCTCTACACCACAAGTGGTTAGAGTTATCCCTTCAAGCAATCCTAAAGGCCTTTCAATATGACCATCAACCATTTGAAGCTTCATTCTAGTTGGTCTCAATATGTGTTTGCCCCATTGCTTCCACAAAGAGGTGGTTGCAATTGCCTGCACCTAAATCTATGATAGCTTTGGTTGTGTAACCTTGGTAGGTGATTGGAAGATAGGTATTGCCTTCTTTACCTTCACTCATGTCTCTTATTTTGTCTAGAGGTATCTCTGGTATTTTTTTCTTAGAGCCTACTTTTGACACATTGGAATCGAGTTCAGGAACCTGATTCACCACATGTTTCCATAGCTCATGTTTTATTTTGAGTAGCTCTTCTACTGTGAGATGACACTGAACCTTAGTGTTTTTCACGACATCAGTGCTCCTTGGAACCACTAAGTCTTCATGTCTTACCAATATTGTGGCAACTCTTGTATAGAATTAGATTCAAAATCTAATATTTTGTCTTCTTGTTGCTCTACTTGGTCTGCGTAAATAGATGAAATTTCTTGGGAAAATTGATCATGAAGGTCGTCAATCTCAGTAATAGGAGGGAGATTATCCTTCTCCTTGGCCCGTTTCTCTTCTTGTATTTCCCGCAAGAATTCCTGAGAGTACTATTGAATTGAAAGAGATGCTTCACCATCTAGGGAATCAGGAACATAAGCTTTTGCTAGTGGTGAGATTTCTCTTTCAACAACTGTTTGAGTCTGTGAAGGTAAAGAAACCTGCGGTTTGTTCACCAACTGCTATAATCTTTCTAGTAATCCCTGGAAATGCCAATTCGGTTTGACAAAGTTTGTTTGATTGAACGAATGACTAGTCTCGAGCATAGCCTGAGCTAGCTCTACCATTTTCATGCACATGAGTTTGAGAGCTCTTCTCCATAACTCCTCCATTACTTTGAGTAGCCACTCTTGTCTTTGGATTTGATTCTCTTTTGGCCTCCACTAATTGCTGAAGTAAATGCTTTCATTTTTAATTTTTTTATTTTCCTTCTTTTTGAAGAAATTCCTTTTTGTGAAATATATATGATCTTCCTTCTTTATTTTTAACATACGAATTGTGATTTTGAGTAATTGGGGATACATTAGGCACAAAATAATTCCAAAAAACAACCCTAATTTCTTAAATACAAGCAGATCTCGAACATTGTTGTGAAAAGAATAAGTAACTATGACAAAAGAACCTTGCAAAATGGTTGTACTTGGAAAACTTGGGATTGATAAGCCAAGGCTTATGAACCTTAGATCAGGCAAAAACCTAGGTCGGGATAGACAAAACATTAGATACTCTAAAGCTAGTGTCAATCACATAGCTATGTCAAGGGCTCAACAATGTAGTGACTACCCATACATACTAAGTTCAAAAACCAATGATTTAGGGATGTCCTACAACATGGAAAGACTAGTGGGTAGTTCTGGGATTGCATACTTAGAGATGCTAGAGGGACCATACAAAACTCAACTAGAGTACATCCGAACCAACCAATTATGTGCTCGCATCTATGAGGATGGTTTGAGAAGGTCTATCATCCAACTGAAAAACTATGATCAACTCATTGGGTTAGAGCATCCGATAATTTAATTTGAGGGAGACACATATATTTAGAAGGAGGGAACAATGTACATAATCACCAATAGCCTTGATAGGATCAATGAATTTGGAGTAATGATCCCTGAAATGAAAATGGGAGATATAGAGCAAGGACATCTGGATGGAGAGCCTAGAACTCCGAGAGGCAAATCCATCTTGACTAGGGTACTCAATCCAAATTGGATCTCTCAAGATAACAATAGAGAGACAAATGAGGCATTTTGGAGATATAAGTCTGAGCAACTAAATGAAGTAGGAATAGTTGCTATCTACGAGTTCAAGGATCCTAATGTGCTAGGAAAAGTGGTCTATCTAGATAACATGTCAAAGCAAGTGTTTGTGGTATCAGAGCAAGGAAAGCATGTTTACACATGGCAGGATGAATTAGTCTTTTCGCCACCAAGATCAAATGTCTCTTTTGGTTACCAAGGAGCTAGAACATCCCAAGCTCATGGTTCTGAAAGGGAAAACGGTAGAGAGAGACCCGAGGTAAGCTTTGCCAACACAATAGGAAGAGATTGATCAGAGGTAGAGATAGATAGAATGAAAAGAGAGAGAGAGAGAGAGAGAGAGAGAGAGACCAAGGAAACCTAGACCCCAACGAGGTAGAGATGACTTTCCTCTAGCTAGGCCCAGAGAGCATCCTAGAATATTGAGACCAAGTCAATTAGTAAAATCCATGAAAAATTATTTCGATGGAGCAGGTGATCCCTATGACCATGTAGCTAAGTTCAAACAAGTGTTGTGAGCTAAACAAGTGGATGACATGTTCACGCAATATAATGCATTTGGACTCACCTTGAAAAACATTGCCCTAACCTGGTTCCAGCCCTTAGAACAAAGGCAATTTAGAGACATGCATCACCTACTAGAGACATTTATCACTAAGTATTCTAAGAGTGGGATCAGGCATAATACCTCATCCTTGATCCATAGCCTTAAGCAAACCCCTCAGGAGACGGTTAGGCTAGTAGGAAGGAGATTCAGACAATACATAAAAATATGTCCTAGCCTAGAGTTACCCACACTAGCCTAGAACTATAGAGCAATGTTAATGTGCATAGATATTGAGGATAACCTAGGTGATGAGCTAGAACTTTCAAAGGTATACAAAGATTCAAATAGTTCTATTAGTTTCACTTCCAAACCATCCACTTCAATCGATGAATTGGCAGAACAAGTAGCTTAGAAATTAGGAGTCTCAAGTAAGCATACACCTAGAATGGTCTCAATAAATTGGTGTTATACTTCTGGAGGAGACCATATGGCTAGTGTTTGTCCTATCATGGCACAACCCCAAGGAAACCAAAATAGTAAATACTGTAGGATAGAGAGAAAATACACCAACCATGCAGCGCAAGATTGTCCGTACAATAGGTAGGATGTTAGACAAACATATCAGGAACCTTACCAATAGGGTAGGTATCAAAACCAATACCAATATCCATACTATAGGCCACAACAACAATATCATCAATACCAATAGCAATATGAGGCACCATATAGGCCACAACCAGTCCTAGGAAACCAACCACCACTTCCTTCCAATGTGATTCCAGTTAAGTATGCAATGGCAGAGGAGAACCCGAATGGAGTATTGATGCCGATGAACCCTTTGGTCTCATATAATGGCCTTCTGCCTAGAGTTTTGACTACTCCTATGAAGATAGTCCACAAGCTTATTACAGAGAGTCACCTGAGCATAGTGACAAGTGTGTGACAATAAGACATAGAGATTCGACACGGGAATTGTAGGTAAATAGGTAGCTTATTTAATTTTTTTTTTACTTTTCTAATCCATCTCCATCTCCACTCACCTTCCATCTCCATCATCTTCTTTGCATGGAGTCAATTTTTTGGTCATTTCTCCATCCCCACCTCACTCCCCTCATTTCACTTGTGAGAGAAAGTAAGAGAGCGATTGTGCGAATTCAATTTTCACATGTTTGTGAGCAATTGTTGTAGGTTCTAGCTATACCACCATCTCCAATGGATTTTGGAGGGATAACATACCTCTGCATGCATCCCAAGACAACGATCTCTACTTGTCATGATAGATAGAAAAGTTTGGTATTTTTTGCTTGTATGTTACGTATGATAGACCGCACCAAAAGGGAATCCCAAAACACTAGACATAGTAAAATATTTTTCATTTTTTTGGTCTTTTGCGATATACATCATCTATCATGATATATAGATTTCATGACAGACAATCATATATCGTGATAGACATTGTCTATTGCAATAGACACATCTATCATAATAGATGATGACATGCGACCCCCCCTCGCAACAAAGACCAGCAATTAGTGATCCAACTTAGAAACTCTGATCAATCCTTCGGAATTATAACACCTAGTGGTTAAATTCAAAGAGGGTTCATACATAGATAAGCAAGGAACCATATATGTAGTTACAAGCTTACCTGATGGCACATATGAGTTTGGAATCATTATTCTTGAGTTAGAAATAGGAGACTTGGAGCAAGAAAATGTTAGAAGAGAGCCTATAACACCATGTGGTAAGTTTATCTTATCAAGGATAATCATACCGGAGTGGATTCCTCAAGATAATAAGAGCATAGAGTTTTTCTTGAATAGAGATATAGACGAGGCCTTTTAGAGATTTAAGCTACAAAACCCAAGTGAATTAGACATAGTAATGATATATGAGGTTAAATGTCCCGATGACCTAGGGAAGGTAATCTACTTAAATATCTCTTTGGAAGGGGGTGTTTGTGGTAATGGACCATGGTAGATATGCCTACACCTGGAAGGGTGAACTTATTTTCCCTCCGTAATGATTGCATGTTTTTCATGGTCAGCATGGAGCTCAATCCTCTCATATTCATGGTAGTCATAAAAAGAAGACTTGAGAGAAACTAGAAGTGAGTTTTGCAAACCCTTTTGGATGAGAGAGATCAAAGATGCATGGATGAGTTTCCCTTGCTAGACCTAGAGAGCACCATAGGATTTTGAGACCCACTCAACTAATGAAGTGAATAAAAAATTACTTTGATGGAACAATAGATCCTTATGACCATGTAGTACAGTTTAAACAAGTGTTGAGAACCGAGTAGGTAAAATATTTTTTCACTCAATACAATGCCTTTGGTCTTACTCAAAAGAACATAGCCTTGGTGTAGTTTCAACCACTACATCAAGGTCAGTTCAAGAATATCAACCAATTGCTAGAGGTTTTTATCATGGAGTTCTCTAAGAGTGGTATTAGACATAACACTTCCTCATTGATCCATAGCTTCAAACAGACACCCCTAGAGACAGTCTAGTTAGCAGTTCATCGATTTAGACAATATGTTAAGAGATTTCCCATTCTAGAGTTACGCACATCGGACAAACAAGTGGAATTATTTTTTGGATGTCTTGCTAAGTGCCAAGTTACAATCTTATGCATACTTAAAGGAACCTAAGACTATAGAACAATGTGTGTGAATGTGTATTGATATCAAGGATAAATTGGGAGACAAATTAGATTTTTCAAAAATCAACAAGGATTCAGAGAGTCGTATTAGTTTCACATCAAAACCTTCCACATCTATTGATGAATTGTCAAAAAAAGTAGCTCAAAAGTTAGAGGTCTCAAGCAAACATACCTCTAGAATGGTCTTAATGCACCGATGTTATAATTGTGGAGGAGATCACATAGTCAATGTTTGCCCCATCATGAGTCAGAACCAAGGGAACCCTAACAGCCAATATTGCATGATAGAAAGAAAGTATACTAACCACACTACACAAGACTACCCTTACAACAAACCAGTGGTTAGGCAAAATTACTAGTAGACATATCATAAGTGATGAAGGTATCCAAATCAACACCAACAACAACCATACTTAAGGCCTCCATAGCCTAATCAACCCCAATACCAAGCTCAATAGAGACTACAACTGATGTTCGATCAAGAACCGCCACCCACTACCAATGTTATCCTAGTCAAATATGTTGCATCAGAGGATAACCTAAATAGATGCTTAGTGCCTCCACCCCCATTGATTTGAGAAAGTGATCCTAACACTCAGAGATTTGACTCACCCATATGGATAGTCCACAAGCTTACTAATGGATTCACATGAACATAATGAGGTATATCCCTATGAAACACCTATTGAACCAAGTTGGGAGCCTAAATACTCCAACATAATGTATGCAAATCCTAAAACTAGGCCCCAACCAAGGTAGATGAGACCCCAAGCACCCAAAGGACCATGTTATAAATGCCAAGGAGATCACTTCATCCGTAATTGTCCACTTTCTCCACGAGCGCAGCCCTAATCGACAGTCCTTCGAGGCTTTTATCGTGAATGTGGAAAGGACCATCTCTTAAGAGAGGATCCTAAGAATCTGTCCAATTCTCATAAGATTACACCAATTAATGTTATTGTCTTGATTTTGGGTTCTAATGAATGTGTGACAATTATAGCCCCTATGATGGTAGTGACTAGAGCCCAAGTAATACAACAAATGCTAGGGGTAAATCAAGAGAAGAAATCAGTCATTAGTGATTAAGAGAGCGTGGCTAGAAAGAGAGTTAAAGCATGGAAGGATAGTCATGAAAGAATGAAGACACAATGGGCTAGAAAAATGAGTGAATTAGAAGAAAGCCTCAATGAAATGAAAACGATACAAATCACATCTCAAACACCACCATCACCATCATCTCATCAAAACCCCCCATCCATGGTAGCACCACCTAGAGCAAGGTTGGTACTAGTAGATCCTATTCTTTGAAGACTTGGACATGATATTCAAGGCTTATGGGGCATGACTTCAAGAAGGGTCGAATGTGATAGAGCTAGAAAATTGCTATTCGAGAGTGGACCTAGATATTACGAGAACCAAGATTTGTGCAAAAATGGTGGAACTAGCTCAAGCTATGTTTGATGCAATCTGTCTTTTCAATCACACTAACTCAACAAAGTCACAATTACACTTTGAAGGACTATTAGAGAGGTTATAATAGTTGATAGCTAAGCATAAGGTTTTGACTACATCAAAGACTCAGAGTTGTAGAAATGAAAGTATAAGCCTACCATCATAAATAGGTTATGTTCCTGATTCTACGGATGATGGGATTCCTTCTTTGATAATCATTACTCCCAAAATTTCTTGAGAGGGCGAATGGGCCAAAGAGGGCAAGAACCCTCCTCCTATTGAGGTGGTGGATGATTGTCATGATCAATTCACTCAGGGCATTCCGTCCATCTATGGGGAACAAGAGGATATGTAGTCAAGTGAGTGATTAGACTTTGAATCCAATTCCTTGTAGGAGTTTCCTCACTTTATATGCCCACGGGAGTCCAAGTCTATTCACATGAGAGCCCCCATAGTAATGGTCAGAAATGACGAATCAATTCTACCAAGGAACACTGAAGTGGCGAAGAACACTAAAGTGCAATGTCATCTCACTTTAGAGGAGCTACTCAAGATTAACCTGAATTGTGGAAACACATAGATAATCAAGTGTTAGAAATAGCTAAGCCACAATCTTAGACATGATCACATAAATATAGTGCCAAAAATACCCTTAGATAAGATAGGATACATGAGCAAAGGAGAGGAAGGAAATATCTACATTCCTATCACTTATTAGGGTCATACAACTCAAGCAATTTTGGATTTAGGAGTGGGAGTTGCCACTGCTACCACTTCCTTATGGAAGGGATGGGGCAAACAAGCACTCAGACCAACTAGAATGAAGTTGTAGAGGGCATATGGACATATTGAGAAACCCCTATGGTTACTAGAATGGATAACTCTCACTACTTGTGGTGTGGAGTTTTAACATACATTTTCCATATGTGATTTTGGTAAGAATCATGTCTATGAGATGATTCTAGGAAGATCCTTCATGCCATAGTTGCAAATAGTTCATGACTAGGAAACTACTTCCTTGTTCTTACAACATCTAGGGTTGACAACTAAAGTCAATCTCAAAGATTGTTACCACTGAGATGTAACATCCTTGCAATGGAACCGAGTCCATAGAACATTAGACAAAACAGAGTCAGTGCACTCCATAAGATCAAGGCCCTCATGGATGCATGAAGATACTCACTTATGGATGTGTAAAGTTGCATTGGAAGAAGAGAAAAGATTAGCCTCTAGAAGCTTGAGTGCTAATAATAACCCTTGATCAGTCCAAGACCTAGCCTATGCACCTATGGTGTTTTGAGATGAACAATTTGAACCCCATGGTTGGGCAAAGATTCTAGCCATGATCAATGTAGCTATCAAAAAAGATTAATGAACCACCCATTGTGATGAAGATGGCTATGGCATCTTAGTTTTCATCATAGAACCACTCATGTGTAACTCAGTTATAGAAAAATGTGAGAATAGTAGGACCACACTTGAGGAACTTAGTGATGAGGATGAGGAGTCCATCATCATGGAACCATTTTGTACCCCTGAAGAAGAATACCTTTACTTAATAGAGGCTAGGAATTAGGAACATGAACACTGTGAACTAGAAAAGAAGTTGACTACAACAAAATAAGATCAAAGTGAGAGGAAGAAAGGAAAGAAACTAGTCACTGTCCAAGTGAAAGAAGAAGCATTGTTTGAAGTATCAGAGAACTTCAAGAAATATGAGATAGAAGATAAGGTCATGATAAGAATGTCTAAGAGAGAAGAACTCATAGGAGGTGCTTATGACAATAAAGAGAATACCTAAAAAGTTTTAGTAACCATAAACGATGGTGAAGATAGATGTATGCACATAGGGAATGATTTAATTGAAGAAGAAGAACATGAGTTGATAGATTTGTTGAGAGAATATAGAGATTTCTTTGCTTGGAGTTACAAGGATTTGAAAGTAGTGGATCTAGATATATGTTCTCACCAAATCCCAATGTCTTTGGAAGCCCAGCCAAAATCAACAAGAAGATTGATCGTTTGAAAGAAGTCAATTTTATCTCTAAAATCGAGCATATTGAATGGGTATCTCCCATTGTGGTTATGTCAAAAAAGAATGGGAAGTTATGTGTGTGCATTAACATGAAAAAAGTTAAATCAACCACCATAAGAGATAGCTATCGTCTTCTTATCACCAATCATATCTTAGAAGGTTTAGGAGGCAAACAAGTTTATAGCTTTCTTGATGCATTCTCTGGCTAGAATCAAGTGGCCATTGCCATAGAAGACCAACATAAGATGAATTTTGCTATAGAATGGGGTATCTTTGCATTTTGCATGATGTCGTTTGTGCTCACACATGTACTTGCTACATTTCAGAGGCTGATGTGTCACGTGTTTAAGGAATTCTTGCGAAAGAATTTTGAGGTCTATGTAGATGACTTGTGCACTCAATCCAACATTAGACAAACCCACATCCCTGAGCTTAAATAGGTCTTTCTCAAATGTAGAGAATATCAAGTTTGTGTGAATCTAGAGAAATGCATCTTCATGGTCAGGCAAGGAAAGATTCTAGGTCACATATTATAAAAAAATGGGATATCAAATAGAAGAAGGTAAAATTAAAGCCATTGCAAAACCTCGTAGAACAAATAATGCCAAGGAAGTACAAGCTTTCATGGGTGATTGTGATTATTACAAACACTTTATCCACATGTATGCTATAATCCTAAAGCCCCTCTATGACCTTTTGACTAACTTTGTGTGGAACAAAGAGTGGGAAACTCTTTCAATGAACTCAAATGATGATTGTGTTCAACACCAATTTTGACAATGCCAATTTGGAGCAAGCCATTCCATGTTCATGGGGATGCTTCTAATTTCACTATTGGATATGTGCTAGCACAACCCACGGGTGAAGGAAACATCAATCTTCACATTGCTTATGCTAGTAGGCAGTTGAATGTAGTAGAGAGAAACTACATTGCCACAAAGAGAGAAGGATTGGGCATGGTATATGTGGTAAAAAAATTTAGACATTATTTGATTGCAAATAATTTAAAGTTTTTTCAAATGACTTGGCTCTACTCTACCTAGTAAACAAATCTTGCAACATAGGATGATTAGTAAGATGGTTTGTCTTGCTAATGAAATACAATTTTGAGGTAGTTGTCAGGAAATGCAAGACTCATCTTAGAGTGGATCATCTTTCCTGTCTAACTTCAAGAGAATCCCTGCAAGGAGTATCACATGAACTTCTTGATGCTTACTTGTTCAACTTGGAAGCAATACCCAATTGCGCAAGAATGATTGTGCCTATTCTCACTTTTGGACCCAAACATTGGCCAACAATGGAAGTAGACATCTATAGGATGTGTAAGGATTGTCAAACATGTATTAATAGACCTCCGGTGGAGCATGCTACTTTGTATCAAGTGTCTTTAGTACCGGATTGGAGCAATCCATTAGTTGATTGTATGAGGAAGAAAACATTCCCTCAAGAAATGACTTTGGCAAGAAGAAGAAATCTAGGAAAGGAGGCTCGAGACTAAATGCTCATTGGAGATAATCTATATAGGCATGGATGAGATGGATATCTCAGACTATGCGTCCATGAAAGTAACTATCTATGGATCTTAGAAACCGCACACCAAGGCATGGTAGGAGGACACTTTGGACCTAATTGAGTGATCAATGTGATTTTGTTTTCGGGTCTTTGGTGGCCTACCCTTCATATGGATGCTCATAGCTATGTGAAGCAGTGTGACATATGTCAAAAAATGCAATATCAGATACAAGAAGATGAGATTCCCACTCAAACTCATGATGTGAGAACCTAGATTCTCTAAGTGGGGAATAGACTTATCAGTTTCAACATTAGCCAAGATTGGCTTGGTTTAAAATTTATTGATGATAGATATATAGTTCATGATCTTGAATGATGTAGCATTTCCAATTCATGATTCTTAGGATATCTCACATGCAAAGATTTTTTTATGCATGATTTGGCCATCTAAATTTTACTGATCTGCTTCGCTTGTAGGAATAACAAATGATGCCCTCTCTACCCAAACTTGAGGCACCTTTTAACTATGTATGAAGGATATATTTTGGGTGAAATGGTTTCAATCCATCTGTTGCTCATATACATATTTCTTGTTGTCTGGCATATGCATTAGTTCTCAAAAAACAATGCAAAAAATTAGATGATAAAGCAATGAAATGTATTTTTGTTGGGTACACTTTTGAAAGAGGATATTATAGTTTGTATCATCTATAGACTAAACACATTTTGGTTAGCTTTCATGTTATTTTTGTGGAAGATGTAATTCATGACTTACTTTCATCTACGAAGGAGACATCAATTAGATTGATGTGTATGACGCTTTCCTACCTCTTTTTACACATGGACAATCAAGCATTGATCCGAATGAGGCAATTTTTTAGCCTTTATACTATCCCAATGATGATGCAAATCATTCCATTTCTAATGTATATTTACATGATGTAGTTTTTCATGAGAGGGCTGACATAAAAGAGGCAAAAATTATGCCTAAATGGCTGATGTAGACTTTAAGATATCAAAAATTAGATTCACCTATGTCATATCGTAGTCTTTCTGGCTCTCATAGTGCTTCCTTTGCATCACATTGTTATGCAATGTCTTTCTCTAGTTTTTGTGATGACAATGAGTGTGTTTCTTTTGATGAAGCATAGAACTCAAAAAATTGGGTTGTTACTATGCAATCAGAATATGATGCTATTATGAATAATAATAGTTGGTATTTATGTGGTACATGCTAAAACATAATCTTAATGGAACAATTGATAGCTATAAGGTTAGTCTTGTTGCCAAAGGTTATGCACAAGAAAGAGGCATCAATTTTGATGAGACGTTTTATCCCACATGTCAAATGACCATCGTTTGTAACATTTTTGCACTTACAGTTCATCATGGTTGCAATGTACATGAGTTGGACATTAAAATTGCATTTATAAATAGTGATTTACATGAAGAAGTGTATTTTTTTTAGCCCCATGCTTTTTTGTAGAAAGAGCATGAAAACAAAGTGCGCCAGTTGAATAAGGCATCATATGGTTTGAAGCAAGCATCATGTTCTTGGTATGAGAAGATACATGCCTACTTGCTAGCAGATGGCTTTGAAAATAGTGCAACTAAGAGCACCTTATATGTTAAGAATGTAGATGATGTACTTTTGATCATTGTTGTATATGTTGATGGTATATGCTACTAAGTGCTCCTAACAAGAAGCATATTGCTGAATTTAAGGCTGATTTGCATGGATCTTTTGAGATGTTAGATTTGTCGCATTAACATCATTATTTTGGCATTTAATTTAAGCAATTTGAAGGGGAATAACTTTGTGTAAAACTATGAGGCTAAGTGTAGGGTAGCTTTCAAAGAAAATGTTGAGTGTGTATAGCTCATATGCCTTTTGGTTGATTGGGGTGTTGGTTGGTCCAACCACCACCATCTTCATGTTGGAGCACATTTGCAGTTGCGAGGAACCCTTCGTTCCATGCTTGCACAAAGCACATTGAGGTGCAATATGATTATGTTAGGGAGAGGTTCTTTGTTAGAGAGATCAATTTGGCTTATGTTCCCACATAGGATAATGTTGTAGACATTTCTACAAAGGCTCTACCTAGGTAGAAGTTTGAAGAGTTTCCCAAAGCTTTGGGCTTACTTCATTTTGTGGATAGATTTCTTTCTCATATAGCTTAGCACTTCCTTATACATGAGTGCCAAATTCTTGTTCAAGGTATCACTCCCAAGGGGGATTTGTTCATAAATTTTGAATGTGTGTGAGCAGATTAGGACCATTGATGCACTTTTTTTCCTTCCTTAGGAGGTTTTTTTTACCTACCTTGTATATACATCTATAACCTTCATAGGTCATTTTTCTTTGTACATTCACTTGGTAATACATTATGTATTGTGTTGTGTTCCAAGCTTCCTCTTCTTCCTTGTTTTGTCTATGTGCTCACATAGACCTCAAACTCCAACACTCATTAACATGCTTGTCGTGTGGAAATGATGCTCTTCAGCGGTTAGAAAATTGAAATGCATTACATACCTTCTACATCTCTCCAAAATTGAACTTTGGTAATTCATTGACAAGCATCTTTGACTACATCGACTTTAGCCTCTACAAATTTTCATGCCCAATTTGTTTGTGCCACATCTCTATGACAACAATAGCAGTTGCACCTTTTGCAAACATTGTTGCATTCATTTCAAGAAACATTCTACCCACTTTGTTCTCTTCGACATTCATCCTTCCATTCTTCTTGTAGTCTTCTACATATGAATCATCAAATTTAAACCTAACTTGTAATCATTGGTCAACCATTCATCCGATAAAAACTAGGTTCTTTGTTATGTAAATAACATGCAATACATCTATAAAATGTTTTACCTTCCCATCTTCCATGAACAGTACTATGTTTCTCATATGCTCAATAGGGTGTGGTGTATCATAACCTATTTTAATAAATCCAATAACTGGAAATTTTTGCAAACTTTTAAACCATTATACTTATGTTGGCAGTAGCCTTGGTACACCAGGACGTACAAGACATGAAAGTCAAAGAAGGGAGTCAGAGCGAAGGGACAGCACAAGCAAACAGGGCAGTCAAAGAAGATCTGGCAAGTAGGCCAATATTTTTTCAAGACACTAATGCAAATCAAAGAGATGGACATGCAGGGAGGAAGAGCAAGTAGGGAGCTCAAAGATATGTATGGCAGATCACTAGAAGAAATCCCTACAACAACAGTGATTTTTATCACTAACAATCATTGTAAATATCATTTCACCTTTTTGTAGCTCCATTTTGTGCAAGCCAAGGAGTCCTTGAGCTTGAGGAGCCTTAGAAGTAGTTGCGTACCAATTTTCGTATTTTTTAGATCTCGTTTGAGCCCCCAAATAAGCCCTGGAACCTAATTTTTAACTAGGCCGGACACTAGGTCTGGACAGGGCCAAAACCTAGTCAAAAACTATAAAAAGAGCTAGAGAGCTCATTTTTGGGTTAGATTGTAATTGAAACGAACTTGTAAGAGCATTTTGAAAGTAATCTGAAAGCTCCATTGATTCTCACTCTTTGTCTTACCTTGTGTGCGCGTGTGTGTGTATGTGTGTGCATGCTTGTGTGCTTCTCACTCACGCACTTGTGCCGCCACTTGCTCGAGGTCTTCATACCATCCTCACGTCTTCCCGGATTGACATTAAAGGAGGTGCTACTCATCATTGAGCTACACCAAATTTTGCGCCGTTGCCGGGGATCGAGCTTTGAGGACGAGCGTGTGATGGTAAGACGTAGAGTTGACGCGTTGGAGTTGTAGGTATTTTCTTCACGCTCATCGATTTTCTTTTACTTTCTTCACTATCATCATCACCATCATCATCATCACCATCTCCCACGTCCATCTCCATCATCGCGAAAATTTCAGTTGTTTGACTATATCCCCATCTCCACCTCATTTCCCTCATTTCACTTGTGAGAGAGAGCGAGAGAGCGAATTTGCATGTGCTATTTTTTGCATGTTTTGTGAGCATTCTGCAGGTACAGGCCGCATCATCATCCCCAGCACCCTGCGCAGGTACGGAAATCTGAGTAACTGTCTGTGTGTCGCCGAGCTCTGTCAATCGCGACCGACAGAAAAATTGCTCTAATTGCTAAACAAAGTGCATATCCATGACCTACAGGCCTAGAGCTTCCCAAAAATGTGTTTAGTTTTTTGAAATTCCACAGATTTCTGTCAATCGCGACCGACAAACCACGACGGACAGACCTGTCAATCGCGATCGACACGTCAATCGCGATCGACAGCCCACGCTCTGTCAATCGCGACCGACAGGGTCAACGGCCGATTGACCACGACCGACTGACCATACGCGTGACACGTGTCAATCGCGATCGAGTCATCAATCGCGACCGACACAGTCAACGACTGTTTGACCACGACGGACAGACCACGACGGCTCTGTCAATCGCGACCGACACAGTCAACGACTGTTTGACCACGATCGACAGACCCTCGCGACCGACCTGTCAATCGCGATCGACTCATCAATCGCGACCGACAGAGTCAACGATGCTTTGACCACGACTGACTGACTTTTCGGCCACGTGTCAATCGCGACTGACCAGTCAATCGCGGCTGACACGTCGATCGCGACTGACCTGTCAATCGCGACCGACAGACTTTGCGAACGCGTTAGAAGGGCAAATTAGGTCAAATTTTCAAGGCAAAATCATTGGTCTAAATTTTGATTGAGTGTGGGACAAACACTAGGGTGTAGTATTGCATCGCGAGGCCGTGCCACAAGCTACTCGAGTATTCCTGTTTGACTGTTAGCTTGTATTGAATTCTGATTTAACTCCCTAAACCCTGAACAGTCCTAACTTTTTCATACGAAATCCAATTTTTGAGCTCTTGGGCTTGTTGGAAAGCTCGTGGCATATACTACACGCCCTCAACTATTTTTTATAAAGATAATGCGTTGATTTTCAGAGAGGGTATTTTGAAGTTGACCATACCCAGGGGGATCAAAGTCAGGGGTCTTTAGAATTATTTTCCTAAAAGTCACAATGCAAATGTGTGTTTGTGTCACATGAATGAAAGTGGTTGGTTTTGTCCTTTGAATCTAAGCATTGAGCTAACCGTGGATCTTTTATAGGTCCATTGAGAGCAACTGAGAGCGTACAAAGCAAGGTTTCTTTGCAAGCTTGAGAACCGGGTTCTTGAGCACCATAAAGCAAGGGATCAACAAGTAAGGTTGGATTATTCTCAACTCCCTCTGTCATTTCCTAGCTCAAGCTAAGAACGAGTAGAGATAGGAGTAAGCCAGGGCGACGATAGGCAGTTATCAAGTTGAAGACTACCTAAAAACTCAAGCTCAAGTTAAAAACATAATCTCTGTACTGTCGATAACCTAAAGGAAAAGAACCTAACGTGGAACAATCAACCTAAAGTACGAAGAACATTCAAGTGTTCCTGACGACGTGATATCAGACAAGACCATAAACACAATAATTAACTAAAAAGAATCAAGTGACTGGTACCAATTGATTGGCAACGAGGTTGTACTCTGGAAAAAATTGGGATAATCAGTTGGGCATATGAACCTTAGATCAGGACGACATCTAGCAAGAGAGAGACAAAGCCTTAGGTCTTCAGAGGCTAGTGTCAATCACACTGCAAGGTCTTGGGCCCAGCAGTTGAGCCACCGCTCAAACTACCCTAGCTCTGAGACCAGTGAGTCAGAAATGTCCCAAGGCATGGACAGACCTACGGGAAGTTCAGGAGTGCCTTATCTATACAGGGTAGAAGGCCCTTACAAAACGTAGCTGGAGTACCTTAGGACCAACCGATTAGGTGCTAGCATCTATGAGGACGGCTTAGGAAGATCTGTGGTCCAGATTAAAAACCCTGATCAATCCATTGGACTAGAGCACCCAGCTGTCAAGTTTGAAAATGGTGCATACCTGGACAAAGAAGGAACTATATATGTAGTCACTAGTCACCCTGATAGGACCGATGACTTTGGGAATGTAATCTCAGAAGCGGACTTAGGTGACCTGGAGCAAGGGAACATGGATGCGGAATCTAGAACCCCTCGAGGTAAATCAATTCTCACTAGGATTATCACGCCTGAATGGGTCCCCCAAGACAATAAGAGCATAGAGTTGCTCCTCAATCGAGAAACTGATGAAGCCTTTTGGAGGTATAAGTCTAATCAGCCAACAGACATAGGAAATATCATGATCTATGAGTTTAAGGATCCGGATAGCCCAGGCAGAGTGACCTACTTAGATCATGCTTCAGAACGGATCTTCGTGGTGACAGAAAATGATAGGCATGCCTACACTTGGAAGGGTGAATTCATTTTCCCCCAACCAAGATCAAATGTATCCTATGGTCACCCTGGGGCTGGAACTTCCCAAGCTCATGGTACGCAAAGAGACAGAAGTAGAGATAGACCAGAAGTAAGTTTTGCCAACCCAGTGGGCAGAGAAAGAACGAGAACAGAGACGAATAGGGTAGAACCTGAGATGCATAGAGCCCACAGGAACCAAAGAAATGTAGATGGATACCCTCTGCCGAGACCTAGAGAGCACACAAGAACTTTGAGACCCACCCAGCTAGTTAAGTCCATGAAGAATTACTTTGACGGCACAGGAGATCCCTATGATCATGTGGCGGAGTTCAAGCAAGTCTTGAGAGCTGAACAAGTGGAAGATCTGTTCACACAGTACAATGCCTTCGGTCTAACCCTTAGGAACACGGCACTTACATGGTTTCAGCCATTAGATGAGCGTCAGTTCAGGAGCATAGACCAACTCCTAGAGGCATTCATTGTAGAGTTCTCTAAGAGCGGCATAAGACACAATACCTCCTCATTGATCCACAGCTTCAAACAGACCCCCCAAGAGACTGTGAGACTTGCAGGAAGAAGATTTAGACAATATCTGGAAAGGTGCCCTATTTCGGAGTTACCCACATCTGCTAAACAAGTAGCCTTATTCCTTGATGGATTGCTGAGTACGAAATTGAGATCCTATGTGTATCTGAAGGACCCTAGGACTATAGAAGAGTGTGTACGCATGTGCATTGACATTGAAGATAACCTAGGGGAAGAACTAGAGCTTTCCAAAATCTACAAAGATTCAGAAAGTGCATCTAGTCACTCTTCCACGCAGTCCACATCAATTGAGGAACTTGCCGAAAAGGTAGCTCAGAAATTAGGTGTATCGAGCAAACAAATCCCAAGGTTTGCCCCTATGAAAAGATGCTATACATGCGGTGGTGACCATATGGCGAATGTCTGCCCCATTATGGCTCAACCCCAAGTAAACCCTAGTAGCCAGTACTGCACCATAGAACGAAGATACACCAATCACACCGCACAAGATTGCCCATACAACAAGCAGGCAGTTAGACAACCCTACCCGCAGCCCTACCAACAAGGCAGATACCAAAACCAAAATCCACAACCACAATATGCTAGACCCCAACAAACCTACCAACCACAATATCAGGCCCAACAGAGACCCCAACCGGTACTAGCTCAACAGCCCCCAAACCCCGCTAACGTGATTCCAGTTAAGTATGCTGTTGCAGAAGAAAACCTGAATAGGGCCATAGTACCAGTAACCCCATTGATCTCAGAAAGTGACCCAAGTGACCATAGCTTTGATTCTACACATGTCGATAGTCCCCAGGCTTACTACATGCAGTCTCCAGAACATGGTGAGTCTTACTATAGTGAAGAACCAAGTGAACCTAGTTGGGAGTCAGATTACACGAACGTCATGTATGCAAACCCCAACCCCAGGCCCCAACCTAGGCAAGTAAGACCTCCATTCCCAAGAGGACCGTGCTACAGATGCCAAGGAGATCATCTCATTCGTGATTGTCCCTTGCCTCCACCTACACAACCCCAGTCAGTGACTATCCAAGGTTTCTGCCAAGATTGTGGAAAAGAACATCTCTTACGAGATTGCCCTAAGAACCCCAATAATATGCCAAAAATCACTCCTATCAATGTGATCGGTTTGGTTGTAGATCCCTCAGGAAGCGTCACTTCCACTGCACCAGTGCAAGTAGTCACTAGAGCTCAGGCATTGCAGCAAAACCAAGAGACAAGCAAGGAAAAGGGCCCAGAGGCTAGTGAAACCGAGAGCGTAACAAAGAAAAGGACTAGAGCATGGAAAGATAGTCGAGAAAGAATGAAACGACAATGGGCTAAAAAGATGAGTGAGCTTGAGGAAAGCATAAGAGAAACCAAAGCGAGGATAACTGAACTCACAGCTCAAACTCCCTCTCACATCACCCCGCCTCCACCACTCCCATCTCCATCCGACTCACCACCTTCCCCACCGCCTCATCAAATCCCACCACCCCGTAGAGTAGGATCAGTCCTAGCAGATCCCACTCCTGAAGACCTAAACATGATGCTTAAAGCATATCAGGCCAGAATCCAAGAAGGGCCAAACGTCACGGATCATGACAAGTGCTATCCTAGAGCTGACCTAGAGATAGAAAGAACCAAACTGTGCGCGAAAATGGTCGCATTGGCTCAGACTATGTTTGAAGCCAGTCGCCTTTTCAATTACTCGGGCTCAGCCAAGACGCAATTACACTTGGATGGATTCCTAGAAAAGTTAGAGAGGATAATTGCAAGATCTGACAAGGAAGAAAAAAATCAGGAGAAAGGAAAAGCAAGCAAAAACCTGAGCCATTCCCCATCGGAAGTTTATGCAGCCAATTCCACTAAACCAGACAACTTCCCCTCCTTAGAAAGAATAGAAAGGCTAATTGCACAATCAGAAAAGGAACCTGTCCCTCAAAGAAAGGAAAGGGCGAGAGAACAGATAAGCAAGCCTCCTCAAGAAGCTTATCTCCCCCCCCAAAAGTCACAGGAGCCTCCCTCGAAAGCTTACGTACCTCCACAGGTAACCCACATTCCTTCCCAGAGAGTGTATGAGCCTGCTCGGAAGAGTAATAGAATAAGCAATCCTCCCCAAGAAGCTTGTGCTCCAGCCATTTATGAGAGCAAGGAGAGAGCCAACGGAAGAATAAGCCCTCCTTCCCAGGTTGCTTATGTGCCCAATTCTACGGAGCCGGACACTTCTTCTTCTATGAATCGGTTTGCACCAGACTTCCTACGGGAGATTCAAGAAGACAAATGGGAAAACGAAAGCGAGGTCGCCCCTCCTTTTGAACTTGTGGACGATGCACACGACCAATTCCCACAAGACATCCCATCCATCTACGGGGAACATGAGAGTACTCAATCTCACGAGAGATTGGACTTTGAATCTAATTCCATACAAGAGTTACCCCACTTCACAGGCCCATGGGAAGCAAAATCCACGTGTATGAGAGCACCCACAGTCATGGTAAGGAACGACGACTCAGTCATACCAAGGAACACGGAGGTAGTAACGAACACCAAGGTGCAGCGCAATCTCACTTTGAAAGAACTGCCTGAGGATAGACCAAACGCGGGGAAATATGCAGCCAGTCGAGTAACTGAAGTTGCAAAACCTCATTCCCGGGTAGGATCCCATAGGACAGTGCCAGAAATTCCCTTGGATAAGATAGGAGATATGTGCGAAGGTGAAGAAGGGAACACCTATCTTCCCATTACCTACCAGGAGTACACCACCAAGGCAATTTTGGACTCAGGTGCAGGAGTTGCAATTGCCACCACCTCCTTATGGAAGCGTTGGGGCAAGCCGGCACTCAGGCCGACGAGAATGAAATTGCAGATGGCCGATGGTCACATAGAGAGACCCCTAGGATTGCTAGAAGGAATAACTCTCACCACTTGTGGTGTCGAGTTTGAACATACCTTTGCCATATGTGACTTCAGCAAAAATCATGCCTATGAGATGATTTTGGGAAGACCATTCATGCGACAGTTGCAAGTGGTACAGGATTGGGGAACCAATTCTTTGTACCTGCAGCACTTAGGTGTTACAACCAAAGTCAATCTCAAGGATTATTCTCATAGAGATGTCCCTCCTATCCAATGGAATCCCATCCATAGAGCCAAAGATGATACAGAATCTGTGCATTCCATAGGATCAGGATCCTCCTGGATGCACGAAGACACTCACTTATGGATGTGCAAAGTAGCAGTGGAGGAAGAGAAGAGAGAAAAGGCCAGAGAAATAGGTGCAAACGAAACCCATAGACCCATTCAAGACCTAGCCTATGCACCTGTAGTTTTTCCAGACGAGGAATTTGAACCCCATGGCTGGGCAGAAATTTTAGCAACAATGGACGTAGCCATCAATGAAGAACAATGGACACCTCACTGTGATGAGGATGGCTATGATATTTCAGTCTTCTCCATAGAGCCAATCATGGGAGAGGCAGTTTTAGAAGAATGCGAACCTAGCCCTGATGCATTTGAGGATGCAAGTGACTCCGATCTAGAGTCAATCATTATGGACCCTCCATTTGCATCAGATGAGGAATACTTCCATGAAGTAGAATTTCAACCCCAGAGGCATGGAGAAGTTACAAATGGTGTAAGATTAGCAACGCATATGACCCCTAAGGAAGAAGGAAAGAAACGAAAGAAGAGAGAAGCCTTACCAGAAGAGGAAGAATCTTTGTTTGAGGTCCCAGAAAATTTTAAGAAGTACGAGATAGATGACAGAAGAGTCATGATAAGAATGCCTAAACGAGAGGCACAATCAGGAGAGGCCTATGATAACAAAGAAACCACCAAGAAAATCGTAGTGGCCCTAGAAGAAGGAGAGGAGAGATGTACGTATATAGGCCATGACCTAACAGAAGAAGAGGAGTACGAATTGATAGCCTTGCTAAGAGAATACAGAGATGTATTCGCTTGGAGTTACAAGGATTTGAAAGGTGTTGACCCTGATATATGCTCACACACCATTCCCATGACCTCAGATGCTAAACCCTCTAAGCAAAAGCCTTATACATATAACGATAACTATGCTGCTAAGATCAAGGAAGAGATAGATAGATTGGTCGAAGCTGGATTTATCTATGAAATTGAGCACACTGAATGGGTATCCCCTATCGTAGTGGTGCCCAAGAAGAATGGCAAACTGCGTGTGTGCATTAACTTGAAAAAGGTTAACGCCGCCACGATTCGAGATAACTATCCGCTTCCCATCACAGAACATCTCTTAGAAAGAGTGGCAGGCAAGGAAGTGTACAGCTTCCTTGATGGATTTTCGGGCTACAATCAAGTAGCCATAGCTCCAGAGGATCAGCATAAGACAGCCTTTGCCACAGAATGGGGCATCTTTGCTTTTAGAGTAATGCCATTTGGGCTTACCAATGCACCAGCTACCTTCCAAAGGCTGATGTGCCACGTGTTTAAGGAGTTTCTGAGGAAGAGTTTAGAAGTCTATGTTGATGATCTTTGTGCTCATTCCAATGTTAGACAAACCCATATTCCTGAACTCAGACAAATCTTTGACAAATGTAGAGAATATCAGGTCTGCCTGAACCCAGAAAAGTGTGTTTTTATGGTCAGGCAAGGAAAGATTCTAGGACACATAGTGTCAAAGAATGGCATATCTACCGACGAAGAAAAAGTGAGAGCCATAGCAGAGCTACCTAGGCCAAAGAATGTCAAGGAAGTACAAGCTTTCATGGGGCACTGTGGTTATTATCGACGATTTATACACATGTATGCTGTCATTGCAAAGCCCATGTACGGACTTCTGACTAACTTTGAGTGGACGGATGAATGTGAGAATTCCTTCCAGGAACTTAAACGAAGATTATGTTCAGCACCAATCTTGACCACACCAGATTGGAATAAGCCATTCCATGTTCATGTTGATGCATCCAATTATGCTATTGGATGTGTGCTTGCACAACCTACTGGTGAAGGTAATATGGATCTTCCAATTGCCTATGCCAGTAGACAATTGAATGCGGCTGAATGGAATTACACCACTACAGAGCGAGAAGGATTAGGCATGGTATATGCAGTTAAGAAATTTAGACACTATTTGCTTGCAAATAAGTTTAAATTTTTTACTGATCATCAGGCATTGTTATATCTTGTAAACAAGCCATGCAATACAGGAAGATTAGTGAGATGGTTTCTCTTGCTAATGGAATACGATTTTGAGGTTGTGGTAAGGAAAGGTAGGACTCATTTGAGAGCCGATCATCTCTCTAGGCTCACATCGGGAGAAGCCCCACAAGGAGTGTCAGATGACCTTCCTGATGCTTACTTGTTTAATTTGGAAGTGGTGCCGCAGTGGGCCAAGCCAATAGTACCAGTATTGACCTACGGGCCTAACCATCCAGTGGTAAACACACGGAATAGAGAGGTTGTAAAAGCCCAAAAGTACCACATCATGGCAGGAAGCATGTACAAGCACACAGATCAAGGGATCTTGGCGTGTTGCGTAGAAGAGGATGAGTACGCTAAATGGTTGCAATTAGCACATGTAGGTGAGTTAGAGCAACACCATTCCAAACAACGAACGTTGCAGACTCTAAAGAGATTCGGAGTGCATTGGCCAACTATGGAAGTGGATGTCCAAAAGTTGTGCAAGGAATGCCCAATCTGTTGCACTAAACCACCTGTGGAACATGCTACTCTCTATCAAGTATCCATTGTGCCAGATTGGAGTGAACCTCTAGTATCATTCTTGCGGACAAACACATTCCCCCCAGACATGACTCTAGCTAGGAAAAGGAGTTTAGAACAAGAAGCCCTGGATTATTCACTCATAGGTGATAATCTATATAAGCGCGGTAAAGATGGTTACCTGAGACTGTGTGTCCATGAAAGTGAGTATCTTAAGATCTTAGAAACTGCTCACCAAGGTGTAGTAGGAGGACACTTTGGACCAGATCGGGTAATCAAGGCAATACTATTTGCGGGCTTTTGGTGGCCTACACTTCACATGGATGCACATACCTATGTGAAACGGTGTGATGTCTGTCAGAGGACTCAGTATCCTATACGCAAAGATGAGATGCCACTGAAACCTATGATGGGTGGACGTGCATTCTCTAAGTGGGGAATAGACTTCGTAGGTCCTATTAATCCCCCAGCTAAGGGTTCTCATGCGGAATACATCATTGTGGCAACAGATTATCTCACCAAGTGGGTAGAGGTAAAAGCTACAACCAAGAACGATGCTCAAACAACTGCCAAATTCTTGTTTGAGAATGTATTCACGAGATATGGGCTACCTATAGAGCTTGTAAGCGATAGAGGCACTCATTTCTTGAACGAAGTGATTGAAAATCTGCTCCAAGAATTCTTGGTAATACACAAGAAGTCTGCCCCTTATCACCCTCAAGCTAATGGACAAGCTGAGAGCACTAATAAGATTTTATGCAATGTACTGACGAAACTAGTGAACACTAAACGCTCTGATTGGGACAAACAGCTACACCATGCTGTTTGGGCATACCGAGTTGCCTATAAAACGGTACTCCAAGCCACCCCCTTCCAGATGGTTTTCGGCCAAAACGCTGTGCTACCCTTGGACTTCCTGATCCCCACATTGAGAGTAGCACAAGAGCACGAATGGACAGGTCATGAGCTCTCCTCTAGGATCTTTGACCTTGAACGATTAGGAGAAACAAGACTGAGAGCCGCTGCAGGGATATATGCAGCCAAGAAGAGACAGAAGGCATACTTTGATGCCCACGTGAAGGATAAAGGCTTGAAAATGGGAGATCTAGTCTTAGTCTATACACTGAAACAACACGCAAGGAAGCTAGAAAAGAGAGGCTACGGACCTATGATCATCAATAGGATCTCCACAAGTGGAGCAGTACAATTGGCCACATTAGAGGGTGATGTTCTCCCTAACTATATTAGCGGATGCAGAGTCAAGTTGTACCAGGAACCCCTCACGGAGGAAATGCTCAGCCGACTCAACACTGCTAAGAAACGCAAAGAGGAAGAAAAGAGAATTAGAGAAGAAGCTCAAGCAGAGGCTTTAGAACGCATCAGAAGGATGAAATTACGAAGGCAAGGTAGAGATCAGCCTGGAGCGAATGACTATGCAGACCAAGGATTTCCCATAGCCATGTGTGAAGTTGCAGGAACAAGCTCGAATAGAATAATTGATAGACGTCCTTTCATAACCATAGACATAGGACAAGGAAAGAGTACAAGGACCGTAAGAGCCTTGATTGACTCGGGTGCTGCCACTAGCGCTGTTAAGTTGTCTTACTGTCAAGAGTTACAGTTAACTGTCCATCCTGTGGAAGCATACCTCATAGGATTGGGAGGCGTGGAAACCCCTTGCATGGGCGAGGTGGAACTTCCCCTCTACATTCACGAGGAGGCAATGACCGTTAAAGTACTAGTGTGTCAAGATGAGGATCTCACTGAACCTCTCGTCTTGGGTCAGGATTGGATCTATGACCAAGCAGTCAATCTAAACCTAAGAAGTGGACTTCTCCAGGTTTGGGTCAATCATAGTCGAGTTACAGTAGAATTAGACAATGGAGCACTCAAGGAACTAGGAAAGGCACAGTCCTGGTCCTTCCAGGGGTACACATGAAGATGACCATGCTGTTCTTGTCCAAAACTATGTGTTGCAGAGGAATGATATTTGCAAAAAAGGAGTCAGGAATGCAACGGAACTCCCTTCTTTTCCAAAGGCTAGAAGGAGGCAGCAACCCAAGGTGGATCAAAGGCAGAAGAAGCAGGGTACTACCTATGTCCGAGATCAAAGGTACCTGCGCAGCAGAATGGCCCAGAAAATAAACCAGGTATGGGTGCGGAAAGGCGAACAACTGGTTGCACCACCGTCAACTACAGGGGCAAAGCCTCTTATTAGTGACCAACAACGCAACGCTAATAAGAAGTCTTTCAGAAATTCTTGTGCTAAAGTAAAATCTATTTGGGTGCCCAAGAAGTCGATGAAGGCAAGCCCACAATCAAGACAAATTTGGGTGCCTAAGGCTTGCTTGATGGCACAAGTAGCTACGCTGAGGCCACAACTTAAACAGCATAACGCAGCGACGCATACTGCCAGATTTCACTCGTTCTCGACACTCATGTACACACCAAAACCCAAGAGCGTACATGTAATCAATTGTAAATGGGTCCCAAAAAGGCCTCATTTTCAAACCACGACACCGAGAAGGCTCTGTAGAGACTCTACGAAACCGAAGGCAAAGCCCACTCACTGCATTTGGCAGCCTAGGGCCTGTAATAAACCCCCCGACCCCAATTTGTAAATCCATACCCACTTACTAACTGCAGTAGTCTCCGAGGACAACACAAGCACTAAATACACACACTGTCTTCATGCACTTACTAACCACTAACTCATCATCCACCTCATGTTAATGTTGTAACGGGGACAACAACGGATTTATTCTGTCCATTACGATGTTAACACTTGGTTCTATATTCTCACAGAACCAACCAGCGAACAGGGCCATGGCAGAAGCAGGTACTAGTTCTCAAGCCGGATCTGGTGCCCAGATTGTGGACATAGAAACACTTCTCCTTGAGCCACGTCTCACCGCAAGACCGCAAGAGCTTCAAGCAGTGCATGTGCTCCCCATTCAGGATCCTCCTCAAGGGCACACTTCTCAAGTAGGTAAGCATGCGCATTGGTTCAGTGATGTTGCTGGACCACTGGGCGATGGGACCTATTTCTGGGAAGCAGAATTGGAGTTCAATGGCAAATGGGGTCGATACCACTTTTTCGCACGCGAGTTTGAAAGCTATCAAAATGCCGAAGTCATGAGATCAGTTTGGGTCAAAGCAGGTGTGGAAAGTTATTTCAGGACTCACTTACCGAAGCCGGATTTTTTACGGTGTTCTTATCTGATCAGTACCATCACGCCAAGCAGAGCCAAGGGCGGCGACAGCACCTTTGTGTTGCCATCACTGCTGCCGGGTAATGAGCTTAAAAGATTCAAGTTGACCCTCAATCTGGTAAGAGAAGCATTGGGTATGTATGGCATGCACATCCCAACAGAAAAGGAAACCATGGTTCCAGGTCGAATGAAGCACAAAGATCTTAATAAGCTGAAGGACATGGTTGCGATGACACCTACCATTGCGCTTCACCTGCGAACCATCATGCAACATTTTGCTTTTCCCGCCCAAGAACGCTTCACAATGCCCCCGAAAAAAATATGGTTCAGTTTATATCTAGCAGAAACCGAAAGCCTGCCCATCAATGTGCCACACTGGATCATAGACCAGATCCACCTAGCGCATCAAAGGTGGAACAAAAAACAGAAGAATGTGCTCCACGGGTGTTGTGCTTTGACCAGAATAATCTATAGATGCTTGGCTTATGACGTGCCTGTTCAGCGGGCACTCGTATGGTCCCGAGTCCAAGAATTCCAGAGAAGACTATCAGCAGCAGGTCCCCCATCAAAGAAGATGAGGGGGGGAGTCCAACTACCCTGTGCTCAACCAAGGGGAGCTACCGCTACACCAGAAATCACTCCTCCCCAGACACGACGAGTTAGGCCATTCACAATCCGGTTACCAAGACCAAGCACAGAGGGGCCTAATCTGGTGTTTCCACCCATTCCATCCGATTTGGAATTTCCGCAGGGATTTACTCTTGAGGACCTCACGGATGAAGAAATTGCCAGATTAATCTATGACTCTAACCTCGAAGCCGAAGCAGCGCGAGCTCAGGAACCGCGACCCCAAACAACATCGGCCCCCACCCAACCACAAGTTGTAGAAGTCGATGTAGATGAACAAGAGGCAGGAGGAGACGAAGAAGAAGCCGACGAAGAACCACATCAAGAATATGACGAACTCTCCGAGTTAGCAAGTGCCCCAGCATATTCGGCACAAATCAAGAGACTATATCGAACCATGCGACTGGTTCAGGAACAGCATCAGATGTCTCTCGAACAGGGCAAAAGACTCATGAACGACTTGCTAGCTGAGGAAGGTGTGGACGAGTTGTTCATTGAGTCCATGAACCTTCATGCCGACGCTGTAGGACTGGACGAGGCCATTCATGAGGCAATGGCCTACATCCATAGGTTTGAAAAAAGAGTTCCTGCTCGTCCCAGGAGGTCCGGGAAACATCAATACATCAGCACCAGGCGAGTCAGCGCAAGCAGAAGAATATCACGAAGCACCGTTGTCACCACCATCCCCACCTCACACTACACAATTCACTCCACCACAGGACACTAGCACTACCACATCCACTACCACTACCATTGTCATGGGCATCCCACTCTCCCCGGGAATCCAATTCGGGGGAGTCACCATGCCCACCTTCACCACCCTGTTCACCGATGTCACATCCACTCCACCCACGATTCCCATCTACACCGTCACTCAAACAGTTGACACGATGGAAACATCACCAGCCACAGCACCACTCCCTCCCCCCATGCCACCTTCATCACCCATACCCCCTCCACCCACATCTCCACTTACATCCACATCATTCACATCTCCCATTCCCGCCCCCATTCCCCCTGCATCTTCACCCCTCCCAGCATTATTTAATGTAAATAACATATTTTTAGCATTAAACCAATGTGTATACCAGCTCCAGAATGAGTACAAAGCTCTGGACAACCGGTATCAGCAACTGGAAACGCACCATCAGAACTTACAAAGACAGTTTCACATTCTACAAACAGAAAATGCAGAACTGAATCAACGCTACACGACGCTTGAGCAGGCTCACCAAACATTATTGGCGGCACCCCAACCATCGACAGAATCAGGTGTTAAACAACTAGAAGCTTTGCTTGAGGTATACCAAGCCGATAACCTCAAAGTCCGGCGTAACCTGGCACTTCTCAAAAAACACATGGCGGCCGCCCTTGAAGAAAACAAGAGACTGCAGCAGCAAAATGAAGCAAATTTAGAAGCAGCAATGGAAGGCTCTCCACACGAAATTGATCCAGAGCAGTTTAAAGCTGTGCCCTCAGAGACAATGAAGACCATCTTGGACAGCTATGCAGATCTATTAGAAGCTCATGATGACTTGGAAAGGGAACGTGATGCGCTGCGCAATCAACTCCAAGAGCAACAGACAGCACCCAAAGTCACAGAAACGACCACGACTTCAGAGGAAGTCAAGACATTGAAAGAGCAGGTGGCCGAATTACAGGCACGATTACTCACACATGAAAGGCAACCCTCTCCAGTTGTCGAACCAGAACCCGAGGATTTGGTACCCATCGAGGTAGATGAGACGTATGAGGAACCTTACGTTCCTATGCCAATGCCAGGTGGTGAGCAAACCGCAGAAGGAATGGATACGTTAGAAATTGAAGTACCTGAGTGGCTCCAAACACTAGAGAAAACGGCATCAACTCATGAAGATCGAGTGGCAGTTCAAATCCAATCTATGGCAAAGATAGAGGACACTATTATTAAATCAGAATACTTCCGCAGCATGTCCCACCATAGATGGATAGGAACCAATGATGATCAATACGTTCCATATTGTATACTCCTGGCGGACTACAATGCAGAAATCCAACACAGATGTGGCAAACCTCCAACGTTTGCTACACAATTTGGGCCAGATGACATCCCAGAGAGCGCTAAAAAAGGATCCATTCATCAACCCACTTGGAGGATCCGACTCCTCGAAACCTATCCGGAGATGGTTCGCACCTGGACGAATATGCCTCTTTTTATTAAATATAACCCTTGTTATGTTCCTGTACTCCGCAGACGCACATGGCCAGAGTTTACCATTGCAGTCAAGAATATCAAGGGATACGCCAAATGGTTAAACTACGTCTATCTAGCACCCCCTCAAGGGCCTCCCACCGTCAATTACATGATTTCCACTATACGGCACTGGAGCATCCGATTAAAGAATACCCCTGATGTAATGGCCCAGATGTGCATGAAAATTTTTGAGTTAATGCTTATTACATTCAGGACATTCAAGAATATCAAGGACCCACACTTCTCAGGCGTCGGATTCCTTACAGGAAACCAAGATTTAGTTTATGACATGAGCACCACCCCTTCCATAGAGGTGATATACGCTTGGCACGCCAGAATAAAATACCTCCCAGCCTGCTTTAAACAAACATTCGAAGAGATGTTCATAACAGGGTTCTGGGAATACCACTCAGAAATATTTGTACCCAGACCCTCACATCTCCTACATTTATTTGCTGTGGAGCGAACCATTCACTCAGAGCAGTTACGGGTGCCACATCCAGATGTCCCAGGGCCAATCAATTGGGATGCATTGCTGACAGATCTAGCAAGGGGACTCAGGTTAGAAGAACACCACCTCGCCGCCGATGTTGTACAATACTACGTCCAAAAAGCAGCTAGACAAGGGTCTGTCAGGGGCGACAGACGCGAGAGTGGGGGGGGTGTTGGCAGTAGCCTTGGTACACCAGGACGTACAAGACATGAAAGTCAAAGAAGGGAGTCAGAGCGAAGGGACAGCACAAGCAAACAGGGCAGTCAAAGAAGATCTGGCAAGTAGGCCAATATTTTTTCAAGACACTAATGCAAATCAAAGAGATGGACATGCAGGGAGGAAGAGCAAGTAGGGAGCTCAAAGATATGTATGGCAGATCACTAGAAGAAATCCCTACAACAACAGTGATTTTTATCACTAACAATCATTGTAAATATCATTTCACCTTTTTGTAGCTCCATTTTGTGCAAGCCAAGGAGTCCTTGAGCTTGAGGAGCCTTAGAAGTAGTTGCGTACCAATTTTCGTATTTTTTAGATCTCGTTTGAGCCCCCAAATAAGCCCTGGAACCTAATTTTTAACTAGGCCGGACACTAGGTCTGGACAGGGCCAAAACCTAGTCAAAAACTATAAAAAGAGCTAGAGAGCTCATTTTTGGGTTAGATTGTAATTGAAACGAACTTGTAAGAGCATTTTGAAAGTAATCTGAAAGCTCCATTGATTCTCACTCTTTGTCTTACCTTGTGTGCGCGTGTGTGTGTATGTGTGTGCATGCTTGTGTGCTTCTCACTCACGCACTTGTGCCGCCACTTGCTCGAGGTCTTCATACCATCCTCACGTCTTCCCGGATTGACATTAAAGGAGGTGCTACTCATCATTGAGCTACAACTTCGCTATATGATTTGAAGCCCTTGAATCAACATACCACACATTATGGTTTGATTTTGAAACATCAATAGACATTCTTTTCATCATATGATGTTGGGTCATAAATAGTTTCATCAAACCATATACACTTGTGGAAGCATTTTTTTGCTACTTTCTATCATTTTGATTCTTCACGCTACAATCACGTTCAAAGTGACCAAGTTTACCAAAACTCCAACATCCCTTAATATCATTACTTGAATCCTTTCTTTGGAAAATTCTATGACCTCTTTCGCCCCTCGACCTCAAAATTATCCTCTATGGCCTGCATTAGTTTGTTTTTTACCTAGGTCTTGGTCATTGTTTCCTTGTCCACCTTCAAAGCCTCTGTCTCAACCTCTTCCCCTACTAGAGTAGAATACCTACTCAGAACTAAATTTTCCTTATGATTTTGAGTCTTCATCAAGGTTCTCTTCTTCAATTATTAGCATGGACACAAGCTCAAAAAAATTTGGAATATTCTCCCATGTCTGAATAGAAGTTCTAAATTGCTTATATACAACTCATAAATCCATCAAGGCACACTACAACCTTATCCTCATGATCTAAATTGATGCCAATAGATGAGAGTGAATCACATATACTTATGACTTTTAAGGTATAATCACATACAAACATGCTCTTTTTCTCCATTGTATGCAACTCATGTAGGAATTTCAATTTTCTTACTTTTGTATTGGTCTCATACAATCTCACCAAACTATTTCATGCCTCTTTTGTAGTTCTTGCATATTGTATGTGCTCAATCATGCTATCTTATCTGCTAATAGATAGCCAATACATTACCTTCTCTGCTCCTTGATTCCACTCTTTCTATGCCATTAACTATTATGTAGTCCAATTCCTCTTTGTTAATTACAGGACATTTTTATTGTTCTCCTTTAATGTACTTCCAATAGTCCTTTTGTGTAGAAGTACGAGGACTATGACCACCACATACTAGAGAGATGCCTCTCATCCCAAACTGATGCCTATATATATAGCTCCTTGAATCAATAGTGACCTATTAATGAATTGAATTTCACATATGCATGTGCAAACTCCACCACTGCTTTAGCACCTTCCACTCAAGTCTACTAGTGGTATGTTTACTCACCACTTAAGTGTCCCTAGACTCTAATTAACTCACATTAAACTTGAATTAGAAGGATCTATAGCTCTTTGGCCAAAACTTACTCCCCATGCTCCCCATGGGTTTGAACCCAAGACCTCGTCCTTCCCATCCAAGAGACTTATCCACTAAGCTAAGTAGATTAATTTTTTAGGGAGCACATGAACCTATGATTATGCCTAATCCCAAGGTCTTTGGCCTTACATGAGAATAAACAAACAATGTTCAATTTCATATCTATCTAAAGGAGCCAAATGCTCATTTCACAAACTTATTTTATAAATTCTTTCCCCTTTGGGAAACATTTTTATCCTTGAAAATATATTTATATATAATAAATTTTAGGCATAACCGTGAGCCTTATGTTCTAATCTAGAAGAATATGTGTCATCTATATGGCGAGATTCACCTCATATCGTTAATGACTAGAGGGGAATCTATTGTTTGATCCCTACCCAAATGATTCAAAAGACCATCGAGCTTTACAGTGGATAAGTTGAAACTAGTGCAAAGTAGGGAATGAACTATAAGGGTGGATAAGAAAACATCCCTAGACAATTCACCATTTTCACTACATGGGATCTACGTATTAACATATGAAATGGGTAGATTCACAATACTGGCCCATTACTGGGTATCACTTGTGGATAGATCAAGCAAGTGAGGTGGGATTTTCATCCCTATCAAGACTTCAAAAATTTATATTGCCTTTGAATTTGGATTGGAACTATAACTTTAGATCTAACGTAGATTCTTGTGCCATGCTCCACTTCCAACCAACATTTACTTAATTTTTCATGCGAATAAAGGACTAATTTGTTTAATTGAGTTTGCAAATTGTATGTAGAATGTATGAGAAAGTGTTCCTTCCACCTTTGTTCATCCTTTACTTGAACTAGAACAAATTTTAAATGAACTTTTTCTAACATAGGACATTTTTCTCAAAAGATTTTAACTTGAAGTTTTTGGGAATTGTCAATCTTATGAGCAATTCCAAACTTTTCTTTCCTAGAAGGTATTTAACTCTATGAAATTTATTGTGGTACTTAAACTTGAAGAAAACTCAAATGTATAAGTCAATTTAGACTTAACATATTTCAAGATTGAATGGGTTTTGCACATAACATCTATCTGGGATGGTTTAATTTGGCTACCTTTTCCCATTGACTAATCCTAACCTTTATTCAAATAAGTCAAATACTTTTTGTGAATCAAATCCGAAGGTGTTAGGAAATGGGAAGAAAGAGCAAAAACATTGTGCAACCAACTCAAACTTCTAAGATACCTTAAAATAGTTTGAGTCAAGATTTTATGTGACTCGAGACTTATTTTTTTTAAAAGATCTTTATCAACAAGGTATTGAAACTTTTTTGCTATCTTTAAGAGAAGTAAGATTCTCAAGAAGATTCTTAGATTAAAACTAAACATCATCCAACCACAAAATACTAGTGTGGTGTCAATCATCAATGTGACAACCCACCAAGCTTCCATTGATGACTTTTGTTTTCCATTTACTCAAACATAGTAATGTTTCCTCTATGATTAATTCCTTCAATAAATCTCTTAAGGCTTCCTTTCTTGGAATGCAATTCTTATGCAATAGTTTAGGAGATTTATTTCCTTGAGTTACACTATGAAATTGGTTCCTTCAAACTATCTTAATCTATCTAACCTTACCCTTGAATCAAGAATTGATTCAAGAATTCGACTTATTGAAGCTCTGTATGCTTCACTTCTAGTATGAATGTGAGAGTAAAATTCTCCTTCATCTTTTAATCTTTCTTCTAATGGTTTAAGAAAATTAACTCTTTGTACTTTCCTAAGAAAATGGTAACTTCATTGATGTTTTCTATGGATGATGAGTCATTTTCTTTTTGGCCATCAAAGAAAGGTTCTCAAAAGGAGTAACCATTCCACTCTCCCATACTAGTGGATAGTTTATCCAATCCACAAAAATACATCATACTTTTGTTGGCCGTCTTGATGTGTCTTTTGAATGCTCTCTCATGATAATTTACAAGGATCCTTTCTCTAACGCTTATTTGTGCCAATTTTGAGGACTAAGGCTATGTTATGTCCTGTTTTCACACCTACTTGTCCTTGCAATGAACCTTTTAGGTCGAAATCTAGGGTATGTCTATTCCATTTTAGCTCTTTCTACCTTTATTTTGGAAAATTTTAACTCCAAAAGGTAATCCTATTTAGGATCTTCATACTTTACAAGGTAAATCTCATGAGTTATTCATGATCTTATTGCAAGAAATTTTCCAAAAACCTTTAGTAGTTCCAAATACTTGGACAAGTTCTCCAAACTCTTGATCAAGCAATAATGATAAAGACTTTAGTCTTTATATTTTAGATCTCTTTCACTATTTATATAGCTCATTGGCTTAAACTAAGAATTTTTTTGAGAGACCTTCCCATCAACTCAAGCCTAGGTGTCATCTAATTCTTTTTAGATTCCAAAGCTAAGATTCTCTTCAAGATTGATATACCTTTGGGTTATATCAATCTACTTGGGAACTACTTACTGTCTAACTAACTTGAAGAAGTTTTTATTTTTACCCAACTATAGAAAAGTTTATTCTTCTAGTACTTGAGCTTTGAATAATTCTAAGTAATCAAGAATATCAACAAAGGGATCATTTTGGAACTCTTTGCACCTCTTGAATGAACCTTGGAAGGAATTATAGACTTTTGGAAAATATTTTTTAGCCCTATTGCTTGATTTGTGTGCAATTCCTTAGTATCAAAACTAAAGAATGATATCACCTTAGGACATGGTTTCCCATTTCATCACGAAAGTTTGGAATGAGCCTTCATTTTCTTAATATATGATATTATTCCTTTACATCATTTCTCGAGTTTGAAATAAAGGTTATTGTCATTGGTCAATCCTTCTTTTCTTCTACTTTAAAAGTCTTCTTACAACCCACTTTTGATGCATCATTTTAAAATAAAAGAATCTTTCTTCTCTTATGATTAAACCAAGGTACAATAGTCCTCTATGAATGCAAATCCTTCTTTCTTTGTCATTTCAAAATATTCTTAATTCTTTACTAGACATGATACTTTGATAATAACTTGAAAGATTTCAAGGATGAATATTTGCTTATAACTTGTCCAAAAGGATAAGGGAAGATTATAAAAATCAAATGTAGCTATGGAAGATGTATGCCATCCACTAGGCCCACACATAGTGATATATGATCACTATTCTCAACTTTTCTCTCCAACTGTACAAAACATCAAAATGAAATTTTGCAAAGTTAAACTCGATCTGAGATCTATGTTAAAAAAATTTCACTCAAGCCAAATAGGTGTTCCGTCTGTGAGAATCATCCACTTCTAGAAAGGCTATATGTCTGTAACACTCTCCATCTACGTGCAAAGATATAGGTTCACAAGTGTGGCAATGTCTCACAATTTACTTAGTAGAAAAACTTGAAACTTTGGCCCAATTTGTAGACCTATATTATAGACCAAATACAGCTTGAAATCAACAAATAAGAATACAATAAGAGAGAAAAAAGGCTATGAAATCTAATACAAAAAACTTGTGAAAACTTAACTACACCTCTAGATATAGAGGATCAAAATCATGAGAAAATATAACAAGCAAGCAAGGGGGTTGCTTGATGGAGTTTAATACTTCATTGAAATAATTGGGAAACTATTGGAACACATACAAATCCAAAAAGAAAAGGTGCAATGATGCTTATATAAAAGTTTTACTTTTCTTAGAATCTAGTGAACCACCCATTAATCAGGTAGGTGCACTTTTTGGTGGGTAATTGGGAAAATTTGAATTTGATTTATTTTGGTGGAGCTCCTAAGTTGATTCCTAGACTTTGGGTCCTAAATTTTCATTGTTCTACTCGAAAAAAACATGGATGAGCCCTTTTTTAAGTTTGAGACTTGATTTTCAACACTCCTCCTCAAGTCTCAATGGCTAGGTCCTTCATTCCAATGCATGCCTTGGAGTCTTGTAGCTTTACTCCACCCAATGCTTTGGTAAACTCCATATTGGTCCTTTATGATTAGATGCTCAACATTTACATCCATTGACTTGATCTTCTCTTTAATAAAGTGTTCATGCACTTCTATATGCTTGAATTTGCATGGAACATTGGATTATGAACCAAACATATGCTACTTATGTTGTGATAAAAAATAGTTACTTGCTTAACTTATAGATCATGCTCAAAAAACAACTTCTTAAGCCACAGAAACTCACATGAGACTTGTACTAAGCCCCTATACTCAGCTTTGTTCAAGGAGAGAGCCACCATTGGTTGTTTGTTTGACATCTATGAGATGGTCATTTTTCCTAGCATGATAACATCTCCACAAGTGCTCCTCCTCATATCTTTGAAACTTGCCCAATCAGCATAACAAAAAGCTTTTACATGTAATACATTATTGAGCGGATAATACAACCCTTCATCCACTGATCCTTTGAGGTACCTTAGTACCCTTTTGGATGTAAGAAGATGAGGTACTCTAGGTGCTTGAAAAAATTGAGATAACACTCAAACTACATATCTTATATCTAGTCTTTTCATAGTAGCATACAAGAGAGAACTAGTAATTGACCTATACATGGTCATAGCTTTCACTTCTTCACCCTCATGAGCACTTAGCTTAACATTTAATTCTAATGGATTTGAAATGGGATTGCAATCACACAAGACAAAAGTCTTCAAAATATGTAGAATGTATTTCATTTGCATCAAGTATATACCTTCTTCTTTGTATAGTACTTCAATCCCAAGGAAGTACCTTAAAATCCCTAAAAATCAGATATTTCAAAATCACATCCAAGCTTCCTCTTTATGTCCTTGATGTTGGCCTCATCATCCCCTGTAATGACCAAATCATCAACATATATATGAATGAAAGCAATTTTTCTACCTTCCTTATTCACAAAGAATGATTGGCTTGCATCATTGTATCCACATTTTACCAAGTAGACCATAAATCTTTGGTTCCAAGCCCTTGGGGCTTGCTTGTGTCCATAAAGATCCTTCTAAGGCCACATAGGATGTGGAAACCTCTCATCTTCAAAGCCTTGGGGCTACTCCATGAAGACTACCTCTTCAAGCTCTCCATTTAGGAAAGCATTATTGACATCCAATTGGTACATCTTCGAGTCTTCTAAGGCTGAAATTGCAATCAAACTACTTATGTTACAAATCTTATGTATGGATTGAATTTTTTATCAAAGTATATACCATAGCTTTGAGCAAAACCTTTGGCAACCAACATTTCTTTATACCTAGAGATGCTCCCATCTCTATGTCACTTACCTTGTACACCTGTTTGTTGCCAATACCTTTCAAGTCCTTTGTTCTTGGCACTATACACCTGCTCCTTGGGTACTTACAACAAAAGAGATACAAACTATCAACAATAGAATTCAATTGATTAAGACTCCTATAGGATATGGAGCATCTTTTCAAAACATGTTTACTATGGATGATAAGAGCTTATCTCGGTTAAAGACCCATGACTGGCATAACTTTTTGAAACATATTTTACCTTTGGTTATGGACGGATGTACAACGAAAGGAGTACAAGATGTGATCTATCGTCTTGGATCACTTATAAGGTAATTATGATACTTTTATATTTAATGTGTATGAATATTGGATATCTTTTATTTTTTAATTAACTTCTTTATAATTTTTTTTATGATATGTATAGGTGGATTACATCCAACGAGATTGACAAAAACTCGATCCCACAAAAAAAACATGAATGCAAAGAGCTACTATGTTTGATGAAGAAAGAACTTCCTACTTCATTTTCTGATATTCAGGTTCATTTATTAGTCCATCTTGTAGATGAAATAGAGATTGCAGGTGTTTTCAACACTCGATGGATGTTTTGGGTCGAGTAATTTATGGGAATATTAAAAGGTTATGTGCAACAAAGAGCGAAACCAGAAGGATCCATGGCAAAGGTTTGGATGCTTGAAGAGTGCATGTATTACGTTAGTGAGTACCTTGAAAGAGTTCATGAAGAAGCTCCAAGTGCATGGACCAATGAGTCTTCTTCAAAAATAACAGATGAGGTATTATTAGGTAAGGGAGTTCCATTCTTATTTACATTTCAAGAAAAAAATGATGTTTCTACTTTTGTAGCATATAATAGCGAATGCATGCAAGCATTCCTTAGCGAGTATGAGGAACTTCAAAATCTCCGAAGTAAAACGCAAAAAAACAAAAGATATAGATGTAATCTCGATAATAAAGAGATTACAGATATATCTTCTTTCACGGATTGGCTATATAGTCGTTTTCAACGTGCCAACACAAATATTGAAGAAATCTCAAATGAGCAGAGAGAGTTAATGATAGGTTGTGAATGAAAGGTAAATTTATTAAAATAATATTTTATTTTTATATATATGTATATTAGTTTCTATTTACTAATTGAATTTCTTTTGCAGGCTCGAATGTTCACTAATATGTGGGCTTTTGGACAACATATTAGAATCAAAGCCATTGATTCTTTACGTAAAATAGAGGATTCTATTATTGTTTCTTCTTTCAAGCAACTATCACGTGCTAGCTCAAAATACACGAACCTTATAGATGGCGAACTTGGTTACGTAGGAACTATTGTTGGTATCTATGAAATTTCATTTCGTACATTCAAACAGGTAGAAAAAAGTTTATAGTTTTTATGATAGAGTTAGTTATTTTTTTAAGCACCTAATAATGGGTTTTTGTTGTTATATATTTTGATAGGTCATTTTGAAGGTTGACTGGTTTCGAGCCGAGTATAAAGGTATTAATTCCACATTAAGAAAGGAATTATCTAGGTTTTGGGCAATTGATTCTTCCAAGGTAATGCGATCTACTAAAGAACCATATATTCTTCCTAGGCATATTGAACAAGCATTTTTTTATAAAAACCCAGATGCTCATCCTTGGTGGCAAGTCATTCATGTGCAACCTAGAGGTAGGTCATTGTTTGAACAGTTTATTGTTAGAGAGATCGAAGAAAGTCCTCTTGATGATTCAGCATCAGATACTGATAAATCAACATATGAAAGAGAAATTAGAATCATTATATGTGATAATGATACTAATCTTTTTGATGAAGAGGATAATTCTCTACATGCTGATTCTATTGATGAGGAAGAGGAATTACGAGAAATAGATATTAATCCATCAATAGATGATGTGACTCATGAGAACATAGATTTAACAATAGAAGAAATAAATGAAATCAATAAGGATAATGAAGATGAGACTATATTGATTTCTTACCAAAATGATGGCAATAATGAAAACATATGAGCAGAGTAGATAGTAAATTCTACTCTAGTTATCGATCAATAACTTGAAGCTTCTGAATGGATATCAGATAATAGATTTTTTTATTAACTTGAATAACGATGAATCCTACTAGAGAGATGAATTCATGTTCATTTAAGTTAGAACATGAAGCTCGGGGGTATGCCTATTTATTTTATATATAGCTTTATCTTCGAGGAGCAAATTTTTATCATGTATGTAGCATATGTGTGTGTATTCATGTGTATTATATGTATACATATGTTAGTATGCATATATATGTATTTCATGTATATGTATGTGTTTGCATGTGTGTGATATATGTATACATGTGTTAGTATGCATATGTGTATATATACATATGCATTTATGTAAAATATTCATGTATTCATGTAATATATGCAAGTGTTTATAATTGTGTACATGTATATATGTATATGTGTCTATGTGTAAATATGTACATGTAAATATGTATGCATGTATATATATGTTTATGTGTGCATGTAGGCATGTATATGTGATGTGTACATGTATATATGTATATGTGTCTATGTGTAAATGTGTACATGTAAATATGTATGCATGTGTATATATATTTATGTGTGCATTTAGGCATGTATGTGTGATGCATAATATATCTACTCCATTTTATATTTATGTATGTGTATCTACATGATGTGTATATATCTTTATATATATTATGATCCTCGTTGATTCGAGTAGCTATATATAGAGGCATAAGGTTGGGAGGAGAGACATCTCTTTAGTAGGACGTCGGAGGAATAGATGCAATGTGTACATATACTTCAATCATATGGCTAAAAGGTTGAATTAGAGTTTTTCAATTAGGGGTTTTAAAACCCTAATATCGAATTAGTGCTTTCAAATTAGGATTTTTGAAATAAGATTTATTTATTTATTTATTTATTTATTTATTTATGCGTATGCATGTGTTGTGTATGTATGTGTATCTATATGTGCATATGCATATGATTATGCATGTGTACGTGTATGTGAGTATGTGTACGTGTATGTGAGGATGTGTATGTGTCTGTGTATTCATTATATGTGTGTAACTGCATGCATGTGTATGTGTGTGTAAAAATGTGCATGTATGTGTGTGTATGTATAAATGTGCATGTATGTGTATATGTGTGTAAATGTGCATGTATGATGTATATGTGTGTGTATGCGTGTATTTGTACCTCTAGTATCACTCTTTTCTCTCTCTCTCTCATATACATACATACATACATACATAAACACGCATACTCATATCCACATATATATACATAAAAGTAGTGCATACCGTGCATTATCGCGACGATGAGCCATAAGTGTCTGCATCTCTTTTAGACACCACTTATGTGACCATCCTGTCCCAAACTCTATCTCAAGTGAACTAAGTACGTATTTTTATCCCTCTCATCATGCTCACTACAAAAATAGAAAAAATAATGTAAATAAAACATAAGATATTTATTTCAATTTATATGTAAAACTTATACTTACTTCCACGGTAAGTGGACAAGGTGCAGGTAAGAGTCGCATAATGCCCGCATTCTTCTCTTGAACCACAATCCATTCCCTATGCACACAATGTTCCCCTCTGGCTCTATATTGCACTCTAGTCCTAAGGTGCCTATGCATGTCCTCATAGGCAACTCTGCTCTGCTATCATGATCTAGAGGTGGTATAGGTGTCCTGAAAATAGATAGATAAAAATAAATAAAAATATGTGTTATAATATCATTAAAAAAGTTTATGAATAAAAAACATAATTATGAGCAGATAGTTGTCTTCCTGCATGTGGAGCCGCAGAAGAGCCCTCTTCTGATCGTTGGGTAAGCATTTGGATCGTATAGTCCAGCTCATCATCAGACATCTCTGAGTAATCATGCATGATGGCCCCTAGAGTATCAGACATAACTCTTGCTCTCATAAGACTTTTTATGAGAGTGAGTTTCACCTTTCTCTCTCTACAAGGATCCATAATACCTAACATATAAAACAAAATGGGTTAGAAATCAATATATATACATGTACATAAGTATGTGTATGCATTAAGTATGTGTATGCATTAAGTATGTGTATGTATGCATGTGTGTGTGTGTATGTATGCATGTGTGTGTGTATGTATGTGTGTGTATGTGTGTGTATGTGTGTATGCATGTGTATGTGTGTGTATGCATCATTATGTGTGTATGTGTCTATGTGTGTATGTGTGTGTATATGTGTGTGTATATGTGTGTGTGTCTATGTGTATGTATGTGCATCTATGAGTGTGTATGTGTTTATGCGTGTGTGTGTGTGTATGTGTCTATGTGTGTATGTGTATGCATGTATGTATGCATATGCATGTGCATTATGTATGCATATGTGTGTGCATGTGTGTGTATGTGTGTGTATGCATTATGTATGCATGATGTATGCATATGTGTGTGTATGCATTAAGTATGTGTGTATGTGTGTGTATGTATGTGTGTGTATGTGTGTATGTGTGTATGTGTGTATGTGTGTATGTGTGTGCGTGTATGTGTGTGTATGTGTGTATGTGTGTATGCATGTGTATGTGTGTGTATGCATCATTATGTGTGTATGTGTCTATGTGTGTATGTGTGTGTATATGTGTGTGTGTATGTGTGTGCGTCTATGTGTATGTGTGTGCATCTATGAGTGTGT